>JARHVA010001645.1:670000-845000 GCA_037957365.1 Torreya grandis
AATGTAACAACCTTATTTCCTTGATTCTTGTCATAGATCATGCATTTTTTATCACCAAAAACCACATTATAGTTCTTTTCACATAGCTACTTAGTAAATTATGTTTCAACTTTGGAGTATAATAAATTTCATTAATACTTTTCCTATCTTTGTTAGTATTCACCGTCATAGTTCCTTTTGATAAAACCTCCAAATATTTATCAACACCAAGTTTATTATTAGTTTTAGAACTTCTATCCATTGTATAAAATAACACATTATTCCTTGACATGTGATTGGAACAACCTGAATCTAGATACAAAGCCTCATTAGGATAGCTTTTTAATTTGTCATATGAAACGAAAAATTTGCATGAAGCATCACCATCCTCATTACCTTAATTGACACTTCTATTTTCATTTCTTTCTTTTAATCTACATTTCCAATCAATGTGACCATACTTGTGACAGTAATAACATTGAATATTTCTCTTATCAAATATACCTCTACCTCATCCTCTTGCAGGTAAACCACCTCTTATTCCTCTATATCCTCTTGAATACTTGTATCGTCTTAAATAATTTTAATTCATGTCTTTACCTTGCCCTTGATTAATTTTGATATTTTATTTGCCTTCAACATGGCTATTTGTATTGTTAGTGCTGGTACCTTCATTATTTCTGACCTTTAATTTTGAGGCAAAAGTCTTCTCATCACTTTCCTTTAATGTGTCCATTAGTTTTTTACATGGGACACAAGAGATCCAACAAGGTGATCATACTCAAGAGTAGTCAATTCTTTGCTTTATTCAATAATGATGGCAACATTATTCTACATTGATGTTAGGGACATTAATACCTTTTTCAGCATAACTTCTTTGTTTAACATTTCTCCAAGTGTGTCCATCTTGTTGACTACATATTTTTCTCTTACATAGAAATCACCCACACTTTTAGCTTCTTGCATCTTCAAATTCTCAAATTCACTCTTTAATGTTTGCAATCTAATCACTTACTTGCTCACAACCTTGGTAAGCTTCTTGTACAGTCTTTTAGGCATCCTTGGATGTCTTTGCCCCTGTAATTATTGGAAATAGGGTCTTGTCTAGAGCTGTTTGAATATGAAATAATGTTTGTGAATTCTTCTTCTAAGCTTCCTTCTTGGATTCCCAGTCAATAGCTAGAACAATGTCCCAATCAGTTGGTTCATCATAACCAGTTTCTAGAATCTGCCATAGGACTTTTCTTGTCAAAAGAGTTGTCATCTTGATGTTCCAATAATCATAATCGTTTATACTAAATTATAGAATGGAAAGATTGTTAGAGTTTGACATGATCAAATGTTGGAAAGCACTGAAACAAAAAACAACCCCAACCAATCTCTAATATCAATTGATGATTTTTTAATATATAAAATAAACAACTGCATAACTAGAAAATAAGAAATTTATTTTCAACCTTTCTATAACTTTATTATTATAATAATAATTCAAATGAAAATATCAAACTGATTATAAAATCAATTACATGATTTTTGCATGATGAGAACTGTTGTAGAACTCAGAGTCAACAACATATTACCAAACAATTGTTGTCAGCAACAAACTCTTCGCCCACTATAAAAAGCCGCTACTCTTAATCCTTTCTCATCACAGTCGTGTGCATTTCATGTATGCCTTGGTGGGCTTGTGTTCAAGTCTTTCCAATGGGCAGCTCAGTTCGACATTTTCTGATAAGACGTGTGTCAATGCACTGTCAACGGTCAAGACTGGTCGTTAACGTAAGATTATTCATACATTATGATTTCAATTGATTTATTATTCTTTAATAATAGTTTGGATTAGCAGGGGTGTGATGGGTCAATACTGTTGAACGACTCGCCTATCATAACGGGAGAAAAAACCGCCAGGCCAAGTAGCAAAATTCCTTTTCCCACATCCCGCGTCAGCGCACTTATCATATCTTTTAGTAATCAGGGACTTTATACAAAAGATATGGTGGACCTTTCAGGTATTTATATTGTGTGTAGATATAAATTCCCTGATTTTTTCCAGTTAAAATTTTAAGTTATCAATTTTTAATAGATTGATGCTTGATTGCTTTAAGGTGCTGATACAATTGGTCAAACGCGGCGCACCATCTTCAGAACTGACATCTACAATGAAACCAATATAAACACTGCGTTTGCCACTTCTGTAAATGCTAACCGTCCAAGCACTGGCGGTGACAACCACTTGTCGCCATTAGATGTTCAAACTCCCATTGCCTTCGACAACAACTATTACAAATATCTTAAAAGCCAAAGAAGACTTCTTCACTCTGACCAAGAGCTCTCCAATGGAGGATGTACTGATTCTCAGGTGACTACCTATTCCATCAATCAAAACACCTTTTTTCAGCGACTTTGCAACTGCCATGGTCAATATGGGAAACATCAGCCCTCTCACCGGCACCAGTGGAGAAGTGCGGAAGAACTGCAGAAAGCCAAATTGAATTTTCTTGCAGAACATATAACTGGTTTGAAATTGATGAATCTCTGTGTTCGGTATTGGGCACGACTTAGCCATAATATAATTACCAATCAAGCACGAATATTATTTAGGAGTTCTTTCCGTTTGTGTTGGTTTGGCATATTTCTCAATAACTTGAGAGATTCTTTCCGTTTGTGTTGGTTTGATATTTCTCAATAACTTGAGAGATGAAAAAATTCGACGTGGAAAATAAATCTTAGTGATGTAATATACAACACCAATGCTCACAATGACCATAGGAAGCACGGTGCCTCATTTTTCTATTGTCGCCATGATGACAACTTGCGAACAGATTTCTGAACCAACCGAGACGGTGATGCACCACATCCAAACAATTATCAAATGTCTTGTAACGATATTTATTTTTGCAACTACTCAAAGATTCGTAGGTTCAGCTGTCTTTTTATATCCCAACCTTTTATTTTGTTTTTTTCAAATAATTTTATATTTAATTATCCAACTACTCAAACATTCGTAGGTTCAATTGTCCTTTTTTATCTTAATTTTTTATTTCATTTTTTTTAAATATTTTTATATTTATTTTTACAACCACTCAAAATATTCAAAAATTTTATCTCAACTTTTTATAATATTTTCTTCAAATAATTTTATATATATTTTTCAAACTACTCAAAAAAAAAAAAAAAAAAAAAAAAAAAAATAAAGGTGGTAAATTTAAGTGTCTTTTTCATTCCACCCTTTTATTCTGTTTTCCTCAAATAATTTTATTTGTTTCTTGTTGAAAACTAATGCTACATGTTCAGTTTATCAGTGGTCGCGTTTCATGCACAACATTTAGTTATAGTTTGTTATTTTGCTGGAATAAATTGATGCGTTGTATTTAACAGTTATCACTGCTTCACTCGCTGTTTTCAATTCATAAATAATGCATCCCTATTGTGCGCAGACTTTTCTCTAGTTCAACAAGGGCTGACTTTCCTTTAGTTGTTCAATATGTTTTCTGATGTTGCGATCTGTCAGCAATGCAGTATTGTAATTCTTTTATATATACATCATTAAAGACTGTTATTTCCAACCTGTAAATAAAGATTTTATGAGTGCCTATTTTTTTTTCTAAGTTTTTATATCTGTTATCTTCTGTGGGCATAGAAATTTTGTTTAGCTTTTCAAATTTGGTTTAGTTTTTAATTCTACATTTCTTAGTGGAAAGAAATAAAAATGAGCATAACGATGACCATTTCATTAAAGATGTGGAGGAATTGACCTCCTCTTACTTGTTGAACTGCCATCAATATCAACTACTACCATTAACCCCACAGTCACCGAACCCCACTTACGTTTAAGTGTTTCATCACAGATTTTAAGTTTTCAATATCCTGAATAAATTGAGAAATTTTAAATTCCTTCCAACCTAATACACTTAGTTTTGTTTTTTGTTTATTCATACATCAATGTAAAGCTCTCACCGCGCCTGGAATTCACATTTTCATTGGCAAACACCTTGCAATAATCGGCGAACTTGACTGTTGTTTTTGAAGACATCAGCACGAAATCTTTCAATTCTGTTTTCCATTGCAATTCGTGATGCATTTCATGGAAATAATAAATTCAGTTTCCCCCAGAAACAGCAGGCTGTGTTACATCTGCTTCCATTGTTTCTCTGGGAAATCTAGCATACAGCATTGGTTCCGCTACCCTTTGCTTGATACAACTTTTCTGTCCGTAAATTAAAATAGTAAGTATTAAGCAATTAGTTTTATTCCTTTGTTTCCAATCTTGCAACGGTAACTTACATTCTCATACTCTTGATTGTTCTAAGTTAAATACCAATGGAAAAATGGCGGAGTCACAAGAGTGACTCACATATGGTACCGTTTTTCCATGGATTTTCCATCAGTTTTCCACCTAAAATTCCTCCAAAATTGAGTAAACAGAAGGAAATCACTTCGTTATAACTTCACTCCTTTTACAGGCAGCTGCAATTCACGTCTTCCTGAGCATAAGAGTTTACAGAAAGGCGAGAGCATTGGATCCAGCTTAGAAAATGGAATTGAGAGTAACACATTCTCGTTCCTATTTTTTCGAGTGGTTACGAAAACTTTGTTTGGTGTTTAGAACAGTTTAGAAAGATGTGGAAGTGCGGATCCGAATAATTAAATATTCCCCTGGTTTATGATGTCGATTAAAGCTAATCAACATCTCCGCATGAAGGATTGAAATGAAGTTGGGAATTCTAAGTAGATCTAGTAAGGACCTAAACACGATGGCAAAATTGGGATAATTTGGTTTAAATAAAATTGTGTTCCAAGCATCCTAGAAAAAACATGACTGGACCGCACTATCGCATCTTTCTCCTAAGTATACATTTGAGGGGAAATGCTTGAATGGATCCCTTTTCTCTTTGTTGCAATGAATTATACGCAACGTTTTCACTATCAAGAGGAGAGTTTCTTGTATGGTTTTATTCTATTTTCATTTAAACAAAATCTTAGAAAAAAACTTCATAATTCTCAGTTCATTGATTATTTATTTTCATTTCATCTTTTTTTTTGGCACCAACACCAAAGTCTATTCTTAAAAAAATTTTGATAATTAATACATATCATCAACATTTGATATTTTTTTTAATGCTATGAATACATTTGAGCTTAAATTCAATGTATATCAACCTTTCGAACACTTGCTTCTGGTGCCAGTCCTCAGACCACACGATCCAGGAGCGCCCTCTGATGCTTCACATGCCCCCTGCTCCTCAAGAAAAAGGTAGATCTGAAGCCAAAGACAAGAATGACACTAAGGTTGGTTGGATTACTATCACCAATAAGAAAAACAAAAACTCTTCCAAAGGTGGTGGCAGGACATAAAATTTATCATTTCAACCTACTGGTAATAATTTTGCATCAACTTCTATTGGAAAATATGCCTTACCCACCAAAGTTTCCCCTCTTCTTGTGTGTAAGCTGCAGTGGCCTCATTGGTTTAGATGCCACCCTCGGTGCCATGATCACAACTCTCTCCTAGGTTGAGTGCCCTGAGGAGGACATGAGCATGGTCACTTTGGACCAAAAATTAGTATTATGGCACTCTTGTAACCCCTCTCCATCTCCTGAATGGGAGGAATATATGGCACACAAGCGACAAATATTTAGAATGAATGACTACATGCCCAACAATCACATGTATAACAATTTTACTACACTGGAAGGATTTTTTAAGGAGAATGAAATTCACTTCGATCTTCTCCAATGATTGTGTACTCTTGGAAAGTTCAAGGTCTTACTGATCTGCAATGTAGGTATGCAGTCATAAACAATTACTTGTTTTTCAATAACATGAAAATTCTTTTTGTACAAGAGGTCAAGATTTATGGCTTCTTATTGTAGAATGTAGAATGGATCATTTGGCTTGGGGTCATTTGGTAGGCCACTGGGCATGGTTGGGCCATCACTTTTTTTGGCTCTAGAGCTTTCTCAGAATACTATTTTTTGGGTTTAGACCCTACCCATCAGGTGGTGTAGACCTTTTTTTATTTTAAATACTTCATCATTAAGTTGGTCAATTTATACACCTACAATGATTATACAAAATGAGTAAGCATGTGGATATGGCTAGTCGACTCTCTCCTAGACACTCATTGGATCCTTTGTGGTGACTTTAACAGGGTGGAGTAGTCGAGGATAAAGTATAATGCATTTCAATGCGATGGTGTGTAGGTGAGCATGAAGCATGCTTATATATGCATAATAAACATAGGGTTTTTTATCATAACCATCACTAAACAATGGATTCCAACTCTCTGTGGTTTAGTTGGTGTAATTTTTGCTAGGGTGCTTTAGTACCTCGATAGAGCTCTGTTAGCTGTGCAAAATCTTTTCTCTTTTACTTTGATCAAGGATAGGCCTATTTCTATCATCCCTAATACTTTTCTCTTCGATCATCATCCCATTTGATCTAGCTTTGAATAGACTTCTCATCAAGTCAAGTCAACTCTCATGTAATTCTATCTTAATATAACCCACCTCAAACATGAAATAACATTAGGGCACATTGTTATAAACTGAAACTTAGTTCCTTGACTAGAATGAGATACTAGATAGATTCAATGGTGGTCTAAGGTTCTTGCTCACACTTCCACATTTCTTTGGATATATGACAAGAAGGTAACTACTTTCAGATGGTGTTTGCATAATGCTACACTATGAGTTCATTCATGCCTCATAGGAACTAGAGAAAGCACATTTTAATGTCCACCTTCGAATTCAATTGGCATGATGGAGACATAATATCCAAATCGAGGAAGTATACAAAGCTAGAGGATCTCAACTATGAGCTCATATGCATTAGCTAAAAATTGGTGAGAAGGTGTTCAAGGACCTATTTTTCCTCCTCTTTTCTAGGAAAGATGCTAATAAAATCAAAGCTATAAAGGAAGGAAATGCAAGACTTACAGAACTTGTTGATATTTTTTAAGATTTAATACATCACTATTATGGTGTTTTCTTGATGCAAGCTTATTATCCAGAAAAGGTAGTGTCTCTCCTTTAATGTCTCCAGGTTGTGACCTAAAATGTCTCTAATTATAAAAGATTTACTTGTGATGGGCCTTTATCTCTCAGTGAACTTCATGAAGCTATTAAATAGATGGCAATGGATAAAGCTCTAAGAATTGATAGTTTCCCATGTGAGTTTTATCAAACCCTGTGGGACACTATTGGCCCTGATATGCACCAAGTGTATTGTGAATTTTTCTAACCAATTCCTTAGGAAAACTTATTAATCAGGGTAATATCAAGTTCAAGACCAAGGCTAGTGATGTTAAAATTATCATAAACTAGGCTTATCTGCTATAAGATTATTTTTAAAGATCTAGCTCTCAGGGTGAAGCAAATTAGCTCTTTAATTATTCAAAGTGAATCAATAAGATTCATATAAAACATGTTCATCATGGACCACATCATTGTTATCTGGAAATGTATAGAGTGGGCTAAGCTTTCCAATCAAAAGTTTTTATTTGTTAAGAAATATTTTAAAAAGGCTTATGATCACATTTAGTGGCCCTTCATTATGGCCATGATACAAGCAAATAGGTATGGTCCAAGGTTTGTTTAGACTGTTAATATGATTTTATATGATTCAAGGGCTTATATTACTATTAATGGCACCTAATCTTCTCGATTTGAAATACATCACTCCATTAGATAAGGTTATCTTTTAACCCCTTCTCTATATGTTCTTGCAGTAGAAGGATTTAGCTATCTTCTAGCTAATTATGATACCATGTGTCTATTGAAAGGTATCTCTCTCCTATAATCTAATAGATGATTTTTAAATGGTCATTTCATGGATGACTCCTTTCTCACTCTCCAATAAAAAGAAGAATATTTTAAGATTGCCATGGAATGTATGTATAAATTTATTTTGACTTTAGACTCATCTATCTAATGGAAGAAGACGCAATGTTATAGGCAGGTATTAGGGCCCAATCATCGGATTTAATAATTTCAATGACAGTGGATTCTATGAGGAGTATAGTTTATGTTTTTGGACATTCCTTTTTCTTTTCAATCCTCTCCTGATTTATGGTCATATGTGGTGTAGAGAGTAAAAAAATATTTTCTTTTGGATCACTAGGCCTTTTTCTTTGGTCTGGAAAGATTTAAATGTACTCTAAAGTTTGGGTAGCCACATAATTATTTTATTCCTCTTATTGGGCCCCTTCTAATGCTACCTAAATCAAATTAGAAAATCTTCTAAAGGATTTTCTTTGGGATAATTATAAGGGACACAAGGGCTTCCACAAAGTTGCCTGGAACATTTTTGGTTGCCATAAGGAAGATGGGAGAGTGGTTCTCCTTGATATTAAAATAAAAGTACTTACTCTTGGGGCCAAATGGATAATTATATGTCTTTCTAGGGATGAAGCCTTAAATATTTTTCTCTGCCATTGTATCTATTAGGTTCTCTCCTATGGCAGGAAAGTGTGGCAAGGCTTGGGGCTTCACTTCTTACTTATCACCCTAGTTCCTATCAAAATTAAGGCTTATTTTGTATGTCAAATTTTATATAATGCTTGGGAAAAGCTTAAGCCTCACCTCAGGTGGCTAGGGAAGTGTTCATAAATGGCCTCTACAATAACTCTTAGTCCCATCAGTGGTCACATTGTCTTAATTTTCATAATGTTCCCATTACCTTGGTCCCCTAGGTTAAAGGTCTATGCCTTTTTAGAAGAGGCATGAAATTTATTAGTGATATCTTTTGTAAGGAGAGGAGGATTTGACTCACTTTGCATCAAACTTAAAATAGATACAAATAAAAAATTATATGTAGAGACTATTGTAGAAATTAAAGGCTCTATGTCTGATGATTATTTTCATTAAATTAGGGTTAATTATATTGTTTCTTGGTGAAAGGATTAGCATTAGCTTGTAATCACCCCCTTCATCTACTACTCTTGATAGCTAGGATACCAATTACTTATCCCTCAAGATAGTCTAGTTGATATGCTCTACATCAGATGAAATCTTCATTCCCATGACGTGATCTAGGCTTGATGTTTTAGAACAATATGTTTTGCTTCTATTCATCCCCAAAAGATCATTTTTATGATGCCTTATTTACTAGGGCTTGCCTATGAGCAACTAGTTCAAGCATCTAGGTGTGCCAAATCTCATATACCCATCTTGCTAAAAACTGGAGATTATTACGCATCTCTTCTAGTTTTTCCTACGTGTTCAATTTGTGTGCCACTGTATTCATTACCTTTTCATGTTTTTTGTTTATAATTATTCATATATAAGATGGCTCTATTTCATGACTCAACTTTATGACCTAAAAAATATAATCACTTTTGGTAGATCTTATGAAATGGCATTTTGTTTCAAATATAGAAAGCTAGGAATTATGCTTTCTTTAATCATGAAGTTATGAAAATTAATTTTTCTATTTATAACAAAGATTTTATTCTCTCTAATGTCACTCTTTAGTTTCAAATCCAAACAAACAAGGTTTATCTGGAGTTCAAACACCTATAGTATTTGCTTGATCACTGGGGAAACGCTTCATGTGTGGTTAGCCAAGAACCTCCTAAACCCTCACGACATTTTTAAACCCCACGAGGATGAGGACATTCACTAAAATGGTTTGGGTCTAGACCTAGATGTAAGATTTACTATCCATATTAATAACCACCTCACAGGCCTTCTCTTCATCTTGGTGGTCTAAGTGGTTCCTCTTGATTTAGAGATGATGGATGTGGCTAGGGATCTCCTTCACCATCCTAGTATGGTGATAACAAAGGCTGGGGTATGCCTCATAAAGGTAAATTTGAACACTTAGCTTTGGCTATTTCCCCTAAAAGAAATACAAATGAGACTTTAGAAGAGTACTAAAACATGAGTTTGGAGCCCTTACCTACTGATGAAGATCTTCCTACCATGGGAGGATGGGGTGATAAGCCTCTAGGTCCATCATCTCCTCTACCTCCCTCGAAGTCCATGTTTGTTATTATTGCTTAATTTTTTTTTTAATGTTATTTATACTTTGCTTTCTCTAATTTGCTAGCAATTGATGTGATGCAATTTTTTGGTGTTGTCATTTTGTGACCACTTTTTCTAACTTTTTTAGATGAGTTTTCTTTAACCCTTAGTGTAACTTTTCTAGTGGGGTGTGAATTTTCCAACAATTTTTTTTGTATGATTAGTTTTATACCATATCTTGTTTTATATTAATATATATTAAAAAAATATAAACAAGAACAATTTGTCTATTACTTAGATTCATTGTGATATGAATATTATAAATAGGTATCATATATGGTTGTCTATGTAAAACATAATGTTGATAAATTATATATTCCATTTTGCATTACTAAAAATTTACTTTTATAGTTATTTTTTAAAAAATATTCCTCATAAGAAATTTCTTGGATAATCCAAAGGAATAGTTATAAGGGATATATTTTATTTATTTAATAAGTTTGATATAATTGAATTGTATTTGAGTTATTTTTGTACTAATACGATTTATAATACAAAAATTGAATTTTAAGATAATAAATGTGTTTCAAAAGTTTTGTCAATGTGAACACTTGTGAGAGGGTAAGAATCTTAACGATGGTTTGGCTTAATAATTAAAAACATGTGATCCTAAAATAAAGGTCATAAGGTCGAATAATAAAAGAGATAAGGTATGCCACCTTTATAAACACAACACCTCAATACCATTAAAAATTTATTTATTCATCATAAAATGTTGAAACACTAACTAAATGTTGTAGACTTTTATACTAACTAAATGATTCAGAACTTTGAAAATATAGCTACAGGTTTCATGAAATTCTAACTTTGCCATAGATATTAAGGGTGCCACCATTATTGAAGATAATATATGGAATTAAATGCTTTTTAATCTTTCAATTATATCAACAACAAAATATGTGTCTTTCTTATTTCAAAAACACCAACAAAAAATAAGTCCTTAGTGCCTATGATTTATTGGTAATACGTCAAAGTTTTAATAAAAGTGTATAAAAATGCATATATAGATAAGAAAACAATTTGAGATTCCAAGACAAATGAAAATATTTTTAGTTAATTTATAAAAACAATATTTATTTTTAACTATTTTCTATTGGTCACAATAGCAATATGAGTTTATACTTATGCTCCCATAGAAAGAAACTTTAGATGATAATTTTATGTTCCCATAAAATAAATCAACCTACTTCAATATTAATTTTCATACATTTACCACCTATGTATATAGTTAGTCATGACAAAGATTTATCTCATACTTATTTTTTTTAATTTTTTTTTGGGCTGCAAGAATCGGTATTATATTGCTTAAGGACTTAGTATAGCATGGTTCCCCTATAACCTGCAGTACACCTGGTAAACTTTTTAACGTGACTGGTGATGCTGGGGTGACACGCCCTCTGGTACCACGGGGTGGGGGGAGACTATAACCCGTGACTAGCAGAGCTGCAATGGAAGTACTTAAGTAACCAGACTAGGACCCCCACCCGTATCTCATACTTATTTATTATTTACATGGCATTAATGTAATTTATTGGAAGCGTAATTTATTTGACATTAGGATTTTTATGGCAGAGGTATATTTTTTTATCATCAAAACACCATAGATCCTTCATTTCTTCTATAAACACTATTCCATTCATGTCTATCAATAGTAAGGGCATTAACCTACATTTGGATACTAGGGTTAGAAATAATTTAATCCTTAGTTAAGATATGTAACGTGTTAGTTGATAAGGTTTGTATAAGTATGTAATTAAAACTATCCAGATGTCATAAATAAATATTAAAAGTGTAATGAGTGAATGAGTATAGTATAGTTACAAAAACAAATAGGGTTTTTAACAATTAAGAATAAATGATGGTGGCTAGCTAGAAAGATTTGTCACCACTTTGTATTTTTAAAAACATACCAATGTCACTTCAATGTTCTAAATTAATCTCCATTAAATACAAATTTTCACTGGGTTAATCAAAGTATTTAATAATAGATAATTATTGCTATGATATGTATGATGTGGGTGGGTTGGCAATCCAACATTCAAGAATCAAGCAAGCAATGTTATGGAAAATCTTTAATTTAGTGTATACATGTTATATATGCAAAGCAATTATTGGTACATACATGTTGGATTATGATTAGAATTATGGTGGATGTATTTAATAATTTAGTATTATTAGTGTGATAAATATAGGTTTTCGATATTGGTAATTGAGAATTCAAGTGTTATGCAAAAAATGTTGTAAAATCCATTCGGGTCAGTATATACATATTATATATAATGTTAAGTGATTACTAGTACATATAGGTTGGATTGGTTTGGTGTAGTTTTTTATTGTGAATTTCTAAATAGATTCAAAACGATTATAATAGTTGAAGTTTGTATCAGTATTAAAGCTTGATTCCTTGTTAATAACCCTCTCACTGAAGTAAACAATTTTTTAGTGTTGGAGGGTAATCAAACTACCTACTTCTTGAATGGGAAAAATAACATGTAGTATTTGTGTAAATATACAGGTGTAACTCTCTATTTTTTATTAAAATAAATATTCAAAATAAACAATTCACTATTGGGTTGTTATTAGTCATTTATACTTTTTTATTTTCTTAAATAGAATTTGAGTGAGATGCTTTGGTTAAATGTTTGAAGGCAAATTTTATATGAGGTTGCAAGAAGTATTATACATGAACTTAATTTTATGGTGGAATTTTATGTCATAAATCAACTTGATTCAAAAAATTTATATTGGACTTTTGCATCTCCATTTTCTCGAATTATTATTATGTTGTCTTCTCAAAAAGGTTTCTAATAACAAATTTGGCTACATAATTTTTTGCCTATGTACATCACTAATTATTATGGTTAGGGTGGATGTATTTAATATATATGAATAAACACATGTAAATTTCACTATTTATTATTAAAATACACATTTTGAAATAAAATACTTGGTGTTGGGTTATTATCATCTATTTACACTTCTTTTGTTTTCTTAAATATAATTTGGGTTAGACACTGTAGTTAAATGTTTAAAGGAACATTTAAAAGGTTACTTATACATTAATTTAATTTGATGATGGAATTCTTTGTGATAAATGAAAATGAGTTGCAAATTTATATTATACTTATTCATATTGATTTACCCAAGTTATCAATATGTAGTTTGCTTGAAGTGGTTCTTATTAACAAAGTGGGCTGAAATTTTCTTTTACTTTCGTATGTCATAAATTAGTTTTATTAGGGTGGATGTATTTATTAGTGCACCATTATCGGTATGATAAATATAAATTATAGAGATTGGTAATCCGAAATTTAATCATTGAGTAAGTAGAACTATTGAAAACACTCATGTCAATATATACATATCAAATAAAAGATTCATTATTGGGTTGTTATTAGTCATTTATATTTTTTTGTTTTCTTAAATAGAATTTGGGTGAGATCCTTTGGTTAAATGTTTGAAGTCAGATTTTATATGAGGTTGCAAGATGTATTATACATGAATTTAACTCTATGTTGGACATTCTATGTCATAAATGATCCTGAGTTGAAATATTTATATTGGACTTGTGCATCTACATTTTCCTGAATTATTATTATGTTGTCTTGTCAAAATGATTTCTACTAAAAAATTTGGCTACATATTTTTTTTTGCCTACATACATCACTAATTAGTATGATTAGGGTAGATGTATTTAATATATATGAACAAACACGTGTAAATTTCACTATTTCTGATTAAGATAAACATTTTTAAATAAAATATTTGGTGTTGGGTTATTATCATCTATTTACACTTTTTTTGTTTTCTTGAATATAATTTGGGTTAGAAACTATAGTTAGATGTTTAAAGGAATATTTAAAAGACTACTCATACATGAATTTAATTTGATGGTGGAATTTTTGTCATAAATGAAAATGAGTTGCCAATTTCTATTTTACTTATGCATATTGATTTACCCAAGTTATCAATATGTAGTTTGCTCGAAGTGGTTCCTAATAACAAAGTGGGCTAAAGTTTTTTTTTACTTATGTATGTCATAAATTAGTTTGATTAGGGTAGATGTGTTTATTAGTGTACCATTGTTGGTATGATAAATATAACTTATGGATATTGGTAATTTGACATTCAAGCATCGACCAAATAGAACTGTTGAAAACACTCAGGTCAGCATATACATATCAAATAAAAGATTCACTATCAGATTGTTATTAGTCATTTATACTTTGATGTTTTCTTAAATAAAATTTGGGTGAGATCCTTTGGTGAAATGTTTGAAGGCATATTTTATATGAGGTTGTAAGATGTATTATATATGAATTTAATTCTATGGTGCACTTTTATGTCATAAATGATCTTGAGTTGAAATTTTTATATTGGACTCGTGCATCTCCATTTTCCCAAATTATTATTATGTTGACTTCTCAAAATGGTTTCTAATAACAAATTTGGTTACATATTTTTTTGCCTATGTACGTCACTAATTAGTATGGTTAGGGTGGATGTATTTAATAGATATGAATAGACATGTGTAAATTTCTCTATTTATTATTAGAAGAAACATTTTGAAATAAAAGATTTAGTATTGGGTTGTTATCATCTATTTACACTTTTTTTATTTCCTTAAATATAATTTGGGTTAGACACTTTAGTTAGATGTTTGAAGGAAGATTTGAAAAATTAATCATACATGAATTTAATTTGATGGTGGACATTTATGTCATAAATGAACATGAGTTGAAAATATATATTGGACTTATGCATATTTATTTACCCAAGTTATCAATATTTATTTTGATTGAAGTGGTTCCTAATAATAAAGTGGGCTAAAAATTTAATTTACTTATGTACTTCATAGATTAGTTTGATTAGGGTGGATGTACTTATTAGTGATTCATTGATAGTATGATAAATATAATGTATGGAGATTGGTAATCCAATAATCAAGCATCAACCATGTAGAATTGTTGAAAATAACTAGGTCAGTGCACACGCATGCGCACGCACGCACGCACGCACGCACGCACGCACACACACACACACACACACACACACACACACACACACACACACACACACACACACACACACACACACACACACACACACACACACACACACACACACACATGCATACATACCATTTTATATATAGTTTTTTGATACCATTATAATGTCAATGGATTATAATGTTAAGGATACAATGAATCAAGTAGTGGCCAATCAGAAATAAATGGGTGCATCATTGGTCTACCTTAAATTTCATGACTATTTAATTAACATAATATTTTCCATACTTTGTGTTTTATTATGTTTTGATTTCAATTGATACTTTTAATAATAGTCTAGATTAATATGGGTGTGATGGGTTGATCGTTTTGGATGACTCATCTACCATAACTAGAGAGAAAAGTTCCAATCCCAACACTAAATCTATAAGAGGATTTGAAGTGATAGACACCATCAAGATTCAGGTGGAAGGAGCCTACAATGAAATTTTGTCTTGTGTCAACTTTTAGGCCATTTTATTTTCTAATTCAGTGGTACAAGTAATTATTTGTTTTCCAGTGATAACTCAAAGATCCATTTTAACTTAAAATTATATGTGTCATACTAATGATATTTGTAAATGGAGTTAGAAGGATCAACATGGATATTGTAGTTAGGAAGGAGAAACACCAGATATATAAGTCTAAATAGTGAAAATAGCAAAATTTCTCCTCCTAGATCGAGCCAAATCACACTTACCACATCTCTTAGTAATTATAGATTTTATACAAAATATTTGTTATCTCTTTTAGGTATTTATATTTTGTTTAGATATAAATGCATTAATTTTTTATAGTTTAACTTTTAAGTTATCAATGTTTAATAGATTGGATGTTTGAATTATTTTAGGTGCTTATATAATTAGTCAAGTGAGGTGAATCATCTTCAGAATACTCATCTATAATAGGTTACCTTGGATATTTTTTATATACTTTTGGAAAACTAAAAATATTGATATTTTCAATGCTACCAATGAATTCAAATCACAGAGAAAGAAGTTGAAGGATTTTATTTTCACCTTTATAGTTCTCATATCGAAGAACACTAATGCAGACTCTCTTAATAGTTTTAAACCTATATTATTGGGTAAAACCCTATTTAATATTATCTCAATATAGTTTGATAATCATTTACCAAATCCTCCTTCCTTTCTTATTTCTCAACAACAAGGAGGTTTTTTCCAAAATAGACAAATCCTAGATAGAGTAGTTATTTTATGTGAGATAACTCCCTTTGTTAAATTAAATAAAGACACAATAATGATCATCAAATTTGATATCAGAAAAGTGTATGATATGGTTATATCAATTTTGAAATCATAAGGAAATTTAGGCTTTTAGAGGTCAAGTGTGACTTGATCAAGTTGTATGTTTAGATTCTCCTATGTATTTTATTTTTTAGACAAAATCCTATGTGGATTTTTTAGTGATTGAAGACATCTCTGTCAAGTAACTCATATCTCTTCTTATATATACATCATGATGGTATAATCATTAGGAATGGACTTATAAGTGAAAATATATAGAAATACCATTAATGTCTTCAAAATTATTGAGAATGTAAACTTATCTCATGGTTAGTTTATGGATGATATAAACATGGAAAACTCAGTTAACATTCATGAAGCTACAATGTTGAGTAAAATTCAATATTTGTATTGGTGTGATTTTTGAAAAGAATTAACCTTTTGAAATATAGCATTTTATTCCTCCACACTTCAACCCATAAAAAAATGATAAAATAAATCCCTAGATTCTATTTAGGTTCTCTTCATATAAAATAGTTAGGGATCCCCCTTGTTGATAGGAAGTTAAAAAAATATATTTTTGATTAAATGACCATAAATTTATAGAAAAAAAATTAATTCTTGGAAAAAAAAGGCTTTGTTGAGTAAGATAAATTTAATTAATTCAATCTATTATCCTATAAATTCTATTCTTTACGTTATATACTTGGAAAGGTCCAATTATTGTCAAATTTAGATTAACATTATGAAAATAATTACAAAATGGTTATTTTGAGTTTAATAAAATTACATCAATTTAATGGGAAGAGGTATACTTTCCTAAATAAAAATGGTGATGTAATCATAAATTTATTGAATCCGAATGAAGCTTTGGGATCAGAAGTTCTTTAGTGAATGTATCATGATAAAGATAACACTTGGAACATATTTATCTGGAGATAGTTTATTCATAATTTAGGTGACCCAACCTATAATTTTACTATAAAGAATTTTATGTACTCATCTGACATATCAAACTTTCTTGATAAATGTATAGACCTTATCCCTAACTCCCTTTGCCAGTATTTTGAATTGGTATATCTTAAAACTATATAAGGATGTTCGGTCTAATATGGACCCTCTAATAATCATCCATCCAAAATTTTAATATAGTTTTATTCAAACCTATGGGGACCACTAATTTTTAATTATTAGGTTGAGAAACAAAGTGTTTGGGGCCATGATAGAAGATGGAAAAAAAAGTCTTCCTATTGTCAATTATTGTTTTAATATTCATTTTCTTTCAACATCTTCTTGAACTCTTACAATATCAAAAACTAAGTAGATAATGATGGGTTAAAATGGTATGTGGATCCTTCTAATATCATTTTGGTTAAATCAGGCTATAATAAGTTGATATCTCAAATTAATACATGTTTATGGCTTATCAAAAAAGTTTGGAACCCTCAGGGTCTTCAAAAATTCTAATGTAAATATATCATTTATCATGAAGAATAAATTTATTTTTTGGGTAAAAAACAATAATATTGGGTTTTAAAGGCCCTCCGTATGCATCTTATGTAAATATATAATTTCAAAACCTTGAACCATGTCCTCATTCCTTATTCATTTTATTAAATAATTTAGTCTTGTTTATTTTATAAAATGAACATAATTTAGGTATCATTCACTGCTCTTTATTATAATTTAATTAACATGAGAATAGCATAAGGGGATCAACTATAAACAATTTGGGTTATGTCCCCATCTCTAATTATTTGGATATTATGGAAAGAAGTAAATAATAGATATTTTAGTTGCTTATCCCTCTATGAATACCCTAATTATTAAAATTTAGGAACTCCATAAAAAGCTATTTAAGGATAAAGTATCACATCTTAAAAATAAAAACTTAATTCTTAGAGAACCGAAATTTTCTCTTCAATAGGAAAAATTCAATTAATTCAATCTATTGTCCTTGAGATTCTAGTCTATACGTTCTATTCTTGGAAAGGTCCAATTAGTGTCAAACTTAGGTAAAGCTAACATTATGAAAATAATTATGGAATGGTTATTTTGAGTCTAATAAAATTAAATAAATTAAATAGGAAGAGGTATACTTTCCTAAATCAAGATGGTGATGGATTCATAAACTTATTACTTTCCTTATGCATCTTCTGTAAATATATAATTCCAAAACCTTGAACCACGTCTTCATTCATTACTCATTTTATTAAATAATTTAGTCTTGCTTATTTAATAGAATAAACATAATTTAGGTATCATTCACTATGCTCTTTAGTATATTTTAATTAACTTGATAGTAGCATAAGGGGATCAAGTATAAACAATTTGGGTTATCTCCCCATCTCTGATTATTTGGAGATTATGGAAAGAAGTAAACAATAGATATTTTAGTTACTTATCCCTCTATGAATATCCTAATTCTTAATATTGAGGAGCTCAATACGAAGGTATTTAAGGCTAAAGTGTCACATCTTAAAAATAAAAACTTAATTCTTAAAAAAAAAATGGCTCTCTTGAGAAGGAAAAATTCAATTAATTCAATCTATTATCCTATAAATTCTAGTTTATACATTATATTCCTGGAAAGGTCCAATTAGTGTCAAATTTAGATTAAGTAACATTATGAAAATAATTATGGAATGGTTATTTTGAGTCTAATAAAATTACATCAATTAAATGGGAAGACATATACTTTCCTAAATCAAGATGGTGATGGAATCATAAATTTATTATTTTCCTTATGCATCTTCTATAAATATATAATTCCAAAACCCCGAACCATGTCCTCATTCATTACTCATTTTTAAAAATAATTTAGTCTTGCTTATTGAATAAAATGAACATAATTTAGGTATCATTCACTACTCTTTAGTATATTTTAATTAACTTGACAATAGCATAAGGGGATCAAGTATAAACAATTTGGGTTATGTCCCCATCTCTGATTATTTGAAGATTATGGGAAGAAGTAAATAATAGATAATTTAGTTACTTATCCCTCTATGAATATCCTAATTTTTAAAATTGAGGAGCTCTATAAAGAGGTATTTAAGGCTAAAGTATCACATCTTAAAAATAAAAACTTAATTCTTGAAAAAAAAATCGCTCTCTTGAGTAGGAATAATTCAATTAATTCAATCTATTATCTCAAAAATTCTAGTCTATGCATTATATTCTTGGAAAGGTCCAATTAGTGTCAATTTAGATTAAGTAACATTATGAAAATAATTACGGAATGGTTATTTTGAGTTTAATAAAATTACCTCAATTAAATGGGAAGAGGTATACTTTCCTAAATCAAGATGGTGATGGAATCATAAATTTATTAGTTTCCTTATGCATCTTTTGTAAATATATAATTCCAAAATGTTGAACCATGTCCTCATTAATTACTCATTTTATTAGATAATTTAGTCTTGATTATTTAATAAAATTAACATAATTAAGGTATCATTCACTTCTCGTTAGTATATTTTAATTAACATGACAATAGCATAAGGGGATCAAGTATAAACAATTTGGGTTATGTCCCCATCTCTGATTATTTGGAGATTATGGAAAGAAGTAAATAGTAGATATTTTAGTTACTTATCCCTCTATGAATATCCTATTTATTAAAGTTGAGGAGATCTATACAGAGGTATTTAAGGCTAAAATTTCACATATTAAAAATAAAAACTTAATTCTTGGAAAAAAAAATTGCTCTCTTGAGTAGGAAAAAATCAATTAATTCAATTATCATCCCAGAAATTCTAGTCTATATGTTATATTCTTGGAAAGGTCCAATTAGTGTCAAATTTAGATTAAGTAACAATATGAAAATAATTATGGAATGGTTATTTTGAGTCTAATAAAATTACCTCAATTAAATGGTAAGAGGTATACTTTCCTAAATCAAGATGGTGAAGGAATCATAAATTTATTACTTTCCTTATACATCTTTTGTAAATATATAATTCCAAAACTCTAAACCATGTCCTCATTCATTACTCACTTTTAAAAATAATTTAGTCTTGCTTATTTAATTAAATAAAATAAATTTTGATATCATTCACTGCTCTTGAGTATATTTTAATTAACTTGACAATAGGATAAGGGGATCGAGTATAAACAATTAGGGTTATGTCCCCATCTTTGATTAGTTGGAGATTATGAAAAGAAGTAAACAATAGATATTTTAGTTACATATCCCTTTATGAATATCCTAATTATTAAAATTGAGGATCTCCATAAAGAGGTATTTAAGGCTAAAGTGTCTCATCTTAAAAATAAAAATACTAGAGAGCATCAACACATTCTCTTAAAATGGAAGTTACTAAGAAATAACTACATCCTAACAAAAGGCTATTGAAATATTAGAGTTCTCGAAGCTAAGGTTATGTCAAGCTATGTTTTCATGTGGTGTTGAAAAGAAATCTATAAATATCTAGTGGATGAGGAATCACAAGATATTATTTATCACAATTGCTTTCATATTTTACCTTCAACATTCCATAATATTTAAATCATTCAACTAAATCTCTAACTCTTCTAATATGCTTTAAAACCATAATTGATTTAAATTTTAGTAAATTATTCATCGAGGTTTACTCTATATTAATTCTTAATGTTTTTAAAATGAGAATATATCATAATTGGTAGTTCAATTCAATCATTCATGGTATCCTACATGTCATTCCCTTTTTTTAATGATATTTATTTCTCCCACAACTATTATGAGACAAACTCTCCAATAGATTTTGTGTCTATATTTAAAGATCTTCACCTTCCTCCTAATGAATATTGAAACTATAGAGGTTCACTTACATAGGAATATTAAATAAATTTAATTAGAAAAGGCATGAACCACTGAAAATTTCCCTTTTGTTCAAGTTATCATTGAGGGTTTTAGCATTCTATATTTTATAGTTTTTTTAGTCTTAGTGATTTTAGGTGTTTTATATAAAATGGGATTTAAAAAATACTATATATTAATAAAATTTTAAATTTACTAATGTAATATTGAAATATAAATTATGCAATATAATATATAAAATAAATTCATTTAAACATGTGTAATAATTTAAATCAGTAAACTATATGACTAAGGGTTAAGAAAGAGGATTATTTTTTGTCATTCTAATCTATTTAATTATAGTCACTCAAATTCATCTAAGTCCTAAAATATAGCCTTGTGTTCTGCTCATTATGAGTTTTGCCTTTTTTGGCCTAGAAACTAGAATTAGATTTGGGACACTAGCATTGATGTTAGTGATCTGATCACAATAGTTTTCCCTTGTACTATAGCTAACTAAAATTATCCTATTGTACTTATGTTTCCTATTTTTACCTAAACTTGTGATTATATTTTTCACAATCAACCTATGACAAGCAAAACCTATCATCTTAGTTTTTGCATGCCTATGACTCAATAAAAATGGGTTACAATGTGCATGTAGTTAACCGTAGTAACCTTGCTATTTTAAATTTATTTTGACATAGCCATATACTCCAAAGAAGTTCTTAGAATCACATGTAGTTCTCCCTCCTAGGTGTATGTGGGTAATGGTGATTTTCAAACTATACACTCTTTCTCCTATTGTAATGGTTGATACAATCGGTACATGTGAAAATTAGTATTTTATAATACTAAAAACATTAAATTTAGTAATTAACTATATAGTATGATTTAATATATTTTGAATAATTAATTTATATGCTAATTCATAGGCTTTTAATAAAATCAAATATTATTCCTTAGCCTTATATATAGGGAACCTTTTAATTTTGAATTAAGACCTATTGACACAAGAAATATGACCATAGAACAAACATCAAAATAAATACATATAATAACAAAATGAAAATTATAGAAAAAGGGGAGAGAATCATATGGGACACTATCACAAGATTCAATAAACTAACATGGATGGTAGTGTTCTAATTTGAACAGTAGTGTCTAGAGACTAACTAGATATAGAAGAGCACATGAACTGAGGGATACAGGTAACTAGATTGATATAAGATAGATAAATTACAAAAAATACACCAAAGATTAGACATTACAAAAAAAAGGGGCATGGAGCCAAAGAGGTCCATGCAAACTTCTGCCACTAAATACTTAAATATCTCTTAAATAGTTTTCACATCCAAGACTATGTAAAAATAAATTATAAACTAAATTTTGTACAAAATTCTGGTATCTACATCCACCCCCTATCATCACCCGTAAATAAATTAGGTGCATGAAATCAAATTACTATAGTTGAAGGAAGTTGATACATGGGTGTGTAAACACACCATGGTGACATTGTGGTTCCAACTTAACTTTGAGGTCATGTCCTTTAATTGAAATCATATTAAAATATAATTAGTATATATTAAAAAAAAGAGAAAAAAAATATAAAAATGAATAAAATGGAAATAATACACCTATATACATGCTTCATAGTGATGTTTATAGAATATAATCCTATCTATGGAGGATGGAGTGATAGAAATGGACTTGAGACCACATCCAATTTTTGGCCAAGATTATGAAAGAGTCCACAAGTGATCATAGGTACTTCATCTTGGAATTTCTTTCTAAAAAATATGAGATTTGGGGGATGATCTTACCCCCATGATAGTATAATATGAGTATAATAAATTTTGTTGACAGTGTTAAATATCAACCACACAACTAATGTGTTAATACATAATCTAACAAATCTAGCCAATCTAGATAATTTATTTAGGTCAATGGTATAACCATCTCATATTTAAAAAATAAATTAGTGTCAATGACATCAAGGGTTTTGAATCTAAATATCACTATTTTATGGGCCAAATGATGTAAATATATAAAGGATCAATTACTACATCTTGGTAAATTTGGTTCACTAATGTGTAAATGATAGAGAAAGAATAGACTTTATTCATGCCCCCTTATCATCCATGTCATAAGTGATGTATAATTTTTTATTTGGTATATTTAAATGGTATTTTCACCTATAATATGTGTGAATCTTGGGTATCTATCAAAATTTAAACTCTATTATTTGAAAACTATATATTGTAACTGTGTCATTTACATGTGCATGGCATATGCCCAAATATTCTATCACAATGAATAATATTTATCATAAATATAAAAAAGAACTCCCAAACATGTGAAATTTATTCAAATTAAAATATATTATTATCCATTTGTGTATTAAAATCCTATGAATTGTATCAAATTCTACCAATTTGGTCAACTATGTATGTGCGGACTCATGTGCATATTACATGCCACCAATTATATGCCCATTGCCAATTTTGGAATAACTTTAGTAAAAAATTATAAAATAGATCATATCAGATACATATCAGCCTTTTATTAATTAATCGATTATAAGTGTTATACCTTGGAGGACATGTGAATATAATATTTGGATTTTTTTGTTTATCTTGTGAAACTAAATATTGTCTTTTGCTTATACATTGGACTATGTTACTTTTTACTTTATAAGTGGAGTTCATGAAATTTAAATGTCATTGAATAAATATTTTTGTAGGATCCAACACAACTTTATATTCATAATTTAGATATACAAATCTTAATATATTACAGTATAAATTTTGTAGGTGGGCATGGTGAAGTCAAAAGACAACTACTATATATAGTAAATTGGATTTTTATTTTTTATTTTTTTTCATATTTAATTATTTATCTTTTTTGGTTTGGATTTTTGTCAAAATATCTATAGGAAGATCCATCCATGCCATGCAATTTAAGATCTTGTAAAGTTGCTTGGTAGGTAATGATTGTAATGAGTTACAATGTGAAAATTTTAGATTGTTTTATATTTTTTCATTTGTCCTTTTTCCCATATTTTGGATTTGAAATATTATTTAATACAATGCTATTAATAAGTTTTACATTGACATTCCATGTAAGTATCCCTATTTATATGGTAGTGTCCTACACTACTATAAAAATTCAATGGTAGTGCCTGATGCTAATATTCAACTCAAGATGTTAATGAAGTTGTCATTTTTTAAATTGATTATGATATTATCAATGACTAAAATTACTTATTTTACCTCTAATTTTGTGAAATAATGAACACATACAAGAGCTTAGACATGATACGGACCTTTCTACTTTGACTGAGTTGGGTTTGGATGTCGCTGATTGGGTAATCTGAGATCAGGTAGGACTTGGTTTGACTGAATAATTAGGTTGGATACACTATGATATATAACTTATTAAAACAATAGTTGGCACTATGATAAATACCTTAGGTTGGATACACTATGATGTGTAAAAATTTCTTCACTTGTTGATTGCAGGGGAGAGGTCCCAAGTTTTGACACACACTAGCATTATATAGATTTAAAATTATGAAGTATATTTCATATGATAGAGATTTGCTAAGGAATATCCCTCTAGGACAGTGCATATACAGGATATTGATAGGTCTAATGTTCACTAATTGAGAAAATTTATTTGTTACTTACTTTCATTTCCCATTGCATTAAATGGTGGTGGGTATTTGATATCATATCAGATTTATCACATTGTTGATAACATCAAGGAGAGAGGTGCACAATAATAATATGATCTCACTATGGTGGCACATTTATACAGGGATATATTTTTGATTTGAGACTCATAAGAAGCTTGTGAGTGAGCACACTTGTGCATGTGTGGGCATACAAGAAAATTTTGATTGTGTGAAAATTTGGGAAAAAACTTGGATTTTGGTCCCATCCATAGATTTTTTCCCCTTATTGGTATTTCCATAATACATGGGTCATAAAATCATGAAGTAGTGCATAATATTTGATTGAATAACTCCTGATTAGATAGTGTGGCTATTGTATATGACATTTAGCATTTGGCATGTGCATGGGTAGTAGTTATATTATGTGAGGATTATAATTTGGCTAGTTGATCATTTCCATGAGGTGTATGATAATTTTTGTATGAATGGGTATTGAATTCATTTTGGATTCAATAAAATATACCCTTTGATCACTATCCCTCGCAATGTATAGTACAAGTTGACCATAGGACTAGTGATTAGGTGGCCACCAATACTACTAGAATAACACCACTCCCAACTAGAAAGATAGATGTCATAGTTATCATGTAGCAGATGGGGATGATGCAGAGTGTATGAATTGAGAATACCTAGAGGTTTAATAGTGTCCAATGGAGATTATTGTTTCATGTCATTGTTGCCCTTGATAGTGTAATACCAAGAACATAGGTTAGTGGAAAATGTGATAGATATGTGGGTGCTCCTACAGTCCCTCAACCTTTAGATGAGGGTGTTATTCATGTTTCATGTGTGTATACTATGTGATTTATTTGAGTTTGTGGATATAATTATATTTTAATATTATATTGATATATATCTAACTAGTATCTTGGTGGATTTTTATGGTTGTAAGAAACTAAGAGTGTGGCATGATGATTTATCTTATCATGTGCACTCTGATGGTAATGTGCCAATGCATAATTCTTGTGATGATGTTAGGGAGTCTATGACCAATTTTTCTATTATGCACATTCATGCATTTTTTTTTTTCCATGATTATGATCAGTTCCCATGTAGTAGTTTAAGAGAGAGATGAGATAACTTGAGATATATATAGGTGAGATCACACCAAGAGGATATCTAAAGAGATCATGCAATACTTGATTAGCAAATATGATTACATATTGCATGACAATGAGTAGACACAACGTCATCTAGGATCCTTGGAGGAATGATTGTGAGAGTAGTCTCACTCTTGTAGTCTGTAATAAGATAACAGAGCCTCCACATCTAGATTTGTGGGGCACATGGATGTGGACAATAATGATTTTTATACTCTTAGGTATGTGCCTCCAACATATGATTAACATGTATAAACATGATATAATTTTTATATGTATATATATGATATATTATTCTACCTATTTTTATTACAAGTGTACAATTGTATTATATTTCTTTAAGTTCTTAATTTTCACTTGTGTGATGTATTTTAATTTTATTTATTCTTTATAGAGTTTTATTTTTATTTTAAAACAATCATCATATACCATGGAATCTCATTGTAAATAAGAATGCTTCACTATAATGATTATGTTGTAACTGAATTTATGCTTTCTAATTTAGTTTTGGTACCCCTTCTTGTTGTGTGGGAATCATAGGTGTCATTTCCTGAATGGGTTCTACAATATTCAGATATGTGATTCCACCATTTATATTTTTATAAAGATATTAATTAATTAAGGGCTCTTTTGTAGGACTAATGTGGGAAAGATTGGTTGTTATAGAGTGTAAACCAAGAGAAGGATTTATTCCAATGGTTTATTTATGCAAAGGCTAATAGACCATTCAATCCTTGGTAGGAGTGTCATGAGATGCTTTGGTCCTATGAGAATGACTTATGGAAGATGTGAGATAAGGATACCTTCTTATCTCGTTATTAAATGTAATGATCTCTATTTGGTAGTTGTGCAAACATGTGTTATAAGTTATAGCAAGTATTGTTACTATTTCTGTTAATACCATGATAAGTAAAAATTGATTATCCTTTGACTTTTTCAAATATGTGTGTGGATGATAGTAGTTTTTAGGAAGATTAATTAATTTATTGTCCAACTATACATTTAGTATTTCATGTGATCAATCCTTAATGTGATCAAAATAAAGTGGATGTCTCTTAGTATAAGTAGATGCATCTTATTGTATGAGGTACTTGATATGTTGATGCCTTTCCTTTATGGAGTACTTTTACCATTTTTTGCTTCACTATGAATACTTGTAGATGGTGAACCTTTTTGGTTGATTGCTTTGCTTTGTAATAATTGTTAGCCTTTATTTTTCATTTATTGGGGTTGCATTTAATTTTGTGTTGGTGTTCATTATCTCATATTCATACTTGTACACATCCATATATAAGCTATCAAATTAAGTATAAGGCCTATGCAAACCTATTTATTTAATTGGAAAAAGAAGACACCTAATGAATATGAATTTTACTTCCCAATATGAGGGTCTATATGTCAAAGAATATAATGAATCCTTAAATATTATAGCATAATCTCGATTAGACTGATCATTTTTATTATTTAATCCTTGTAAACTTTTTGATGTGTATTTAGGCAAATCATACTTGTGAAAATATGAGAGTAATATCTTCTTTATATTTCTAAACGTGGGTAAGGAACCATTTCGGAGACTATAAAACCAATCAGTAGCTTCTTTCATTAAACATTTATGAAAAACTTCTAGCAATAAGCACCCATTTTTATTCCAATGACTAAAGGCATGTACATATTAGGTCAATTGGGTGGAAGGGTCATCATGAACATCAAATAAATGGAGTGTATGCATTACCATATTAATTAAGGATACTAAAAAATATTTCTTGGAAGAGGTTGGCATTCTAGAAATATAGCTATTTGTTAAAGGTTATTAGTGAACCTACAAAACCAATTAGGTATGGTTGTTGGTTGAAGCTAGGTAAAATGATGAGAGGATAAGTGTGGAGGATAAACAGAAGTGTAGCTGTTTGTTCATGCTTGGGTGATGGTTGTATTCATCCATGAAAGACACTTGTAAAAATAGAATGTGTTAAAGTTTCATGCAAGTCTGATGCTACATAGTTGAAAAGAAGATCATGAGCACACAGAGGTAGCATGCTACAATCAAATATCGAGATATGTTTTACCATGTAAAACTAAGGGAAAAAATGTTGATGATTAGTATTTATATTGAATAAATTTATGATTAGTTACTTACCGTAAAGTAAATATCACTTATGGTATGATAGTGTTTAATATTATTATTATGTAACAATAATGTATATTTAGTTATTATAATATATTATGAATATAATTTTTAATACATTATTGTTATTACGAATTCAACAAGCATATGATTTTATGATAGAGTCATGGGATGTTGACGCTTTAATTATACATTTGGCTCTGTACTTATGAGTCAATGTAATAAGAAATTAGTAGTGTACAATACAGAAAGACATAATAAAATGTCCTATATATAAATTAAATCTGTGTATAAACTCTTCAAATACCTAACATGGTGCTCTCAAAAAGAGTGACACACATATAGTACCACTTTTCCTGGGATTTTCCATCAGTTCTACATATAAAATCCCTCCAAAATTGACTGAACATAAAGAAATCTCATTGGTATACCTGCAGTCCTTTTACAGAAAGCCACAATTCATGTCTTCCTGATCGGACATAATTTACAGAAAGGCGAGAGCATTGGATCCATCATGAAAAATACAATTGAGAGTAGCACATTCTCATTCCTATTTTTTAGAGAGGTTACAAAACTTTGTTTTGGTGTTTAGAACAGGTTAGAAAGATGTGGAAGTGCAGATTCAAAAAAATAATTATTCCCCTGTTTCATGATGTCAATCCGAGCTAATCCACATCAACGCATGAAGGATTGAAATGAAGTTGGGAATTCTAATTAGATATAATATATACCTAAACAGGATGCCAAAATTGGGATAATTTAGTTCAAATAAAATTTTGTTCATAACATACTAGAAAAAGCATGACTGGTCTGCACTATCACATCTTTCTCTCAGAATACATTTGGGGGTAAATGCTTGAATGAATCCCTCGTCTTTTTTGCAACGAATTATATCCAACTTTTTCACTATTAAGAGGAGCATTTGTTGCATGGTTTTAATCAATTTCCAATTAAACAAAACATAAAAATATATTCATAAGTATCAGCCCATCGATTCTTTTTAATTTCACTTATTTTTTTCGCCCCAATACCAATGTCTCGTTTTAAAAAAAAGTCAATAATTAAAACATGTCGTCAACATTTGAGGAAAATTTTAATGGTACGAATGCATTTGAGTTTAATGTAAAGAAGAACAGTTCGTTTATTACTTGCAAGAATTGTGATAGGAATCTTTTAAATAGGTATCTTGTACAGCTATCTATGTAAAACATAACATTCACAAATTATATCTCATTCTGCAGCTATAAAAGAAGTTTATTATTATTATTATTATTATTATTATTATTATTATTATTATTATTATTATTAATTTTTTCTAGTGATAGTTTTTCTTTTGCATAATTATGATTCATTCCAATAAATAGTTATAGGGATATATATATATATTTTTTTAAATTATTATATAATTGAATTGTATTTAGATTATTTTTATATCAATAAGAATTATAATATAAAAATGACATTTAAGATAATAAATGTGTTTTAAAATTTTTGTCAATGTGAACAAAAATTAGAGAGTAATAATCCCACAGTTGATTTGGCTTAATGATTAACAACATATGTTCTTAAAAAAGAAGTCACAAATTTAAACTTTGTAGGGAGTAAAGTATAAACATCTCATATTTAAAGTATAATAAAATACCTCCTACATGATAAAAATACATAAATAAATAATTACTATATTATTATTTATTATTACTCAACATAAATACATATTTGAATTGTAATTAGGTAAACTCAATATCAATAAAAATAAAATGCCACATTCAATATAAATAATCCCCTTATAAACACACCTCCTCAAGACCATTAAAAACATCTTTCTTCATAGAAAATGTTGAAACACTAACTAAATGTTGTATTTTTCATTAAAAAGTTATCTCGAGAGAGGGAAATGGCTACAATTCTATTAACTCAATGATTTGAAACTCCAAAGATATAGTTGCAGGTTTCACGAAGTTCTGATTTTGCCATTAATTTGAAAGGTTCCACCATTATCGAATGTAATCGATTAAATTAAATGCTTTTTAATGTTTCAATAACATCAACAAAAAAATGTCTCTTTCATGTTTCCATAACATGAACAAAAATTATGTTCTCACTGCCTACGATTTATTTGTAATACGCCAAAGCGATTTATTGATAACACGCCAAAGTTTTATATAAAAAGTGTAGATAAATGTTTATATACATAGGCGAACAATTTGAGGTTTCAAGACAAATGTAAATATTTTCAGGTTAATTTTTAAAACTCTTACATTTATTATTGTTATTGTTATTGTTATTGCTATTGGGTCAAATTAGCACACTGAGTTAATACTTATACCACCGCTAAAAGACACTTTATGGGATAAATCGAAGTTCCCAAAAAAAATTAATCCTACTACGTTCTTAATTTTTATGCATTTAACACCTATGATTATAGTTAATCCTTAAGGTATGACAAAGACATCTCTCATACATAGCTATGATATACATGACATTAATATAGGTTATTAGACTCCTAATTTGTTCCAAAGTCAAGGTTTTTATGTTAGAGGCATATCTTTTGTCATTGCAACAACATAGATTCATCATTGTATCTATAAATTCTGGGTATGTCTACCAATAGTAAGGGTGTAAACTTGTGTTTGGATATAGTGGTTAGAAATAATTCTAACCTCAATTAGGATAAGTAAAGTATCAACGAATAGGGTATGTGGAAGTATGTGATTGAAACCATTTCGATGTCATTAATAAATATCATAAGTGTTATAAGCGAACGTATATAATATAGTTGTAAATAAAATATTGGGTTTTAATAATTAACAATAAATAATGGTGGACACCTGAAAGGACTTGTCACCACCTTATAGTTTTAAGAACTTATTGATGTCACTTCAATGTGCTAAATTAATCTCCATTAAATGAATATTTTCAATAGGTTGATCATAGTATTTAATAATATAGAATTAGAGGTAGGATAAATATAGATCGAGGAAGATGGTAATACAACATTCAAGCATTGAGAAAACAAAGTTAGTAAACCTGAATACATTTCATCGAAATAGTGTAGAATAGTTTAAAATGTGGATTTTTGCATGCAATTCATGATGAATTTAATGGAAATAATAAATTCAATCTTCCCTAGAAATAACAAGTTGTGTTTGCTCTACTACCATTATTTCTCTAGGAAATCTAACATACAACATTACTTCCCCTTCCCTTTGTTTGGTACAACTTTTTTGTCCATAAAATAAATTAGCAAGTATTACAACAATTAGTATTATTTCTATGTTTCTAATTTTACAATGATAAACTACATTTTTATCTTCTTAATTATTTGAAGTGAAAGACTGATTGAACATTTTTAAATATATAAAAATAAACCAACTCTTGTGATGTTAATAATTTCAAACTTTTAAAATTCAAGTGTCGATACCTAAGATGCCATAACCAACTTTTATCTTCATATGCCATATTTTCAAGGCCATCATTATGCTCTTCAAACTTCAATGGGAACATCCTATTCTTCTAGACATAGTTACAACTATAACAACATTATTCCCTTGATTTTTATAATATATTGTGCATTGATTATCATCAAAACCCACCTTATAGTTCTTTTCACATAATTATCCAATACTTAGCAAATTATGTTATGACTTTGGGGTATAATAAATATCATTAATGCTTTTCTTGCATTCTATCTTATTCTTGTTCATAGTATATTTTTCTTCAACCTCCAAAGATTTATCGTCACCAAGTTTGATATTGGTTTTGAAATTTCTATCTATTGTAGAAAACAACACATTATTCTCTCACGTGTAGTTAAGACATTCTGAATTTAGATACCAAAACTCATTAGGACTATTCTTAGCTTTGTCATATGAAATGAATAAATTACATGAAGCGTCACCATCCTCATTACCATAATTAACACTTCTATTTAATTTTTGTGTTTTAATCTATATTCCCAATCAAAGTGACCATTCTATGATAGTAATAACATTGAATATTTCTCTTATCAAATCTACCTCTACCTCTTCCTCTTGTAGATGAAACTTCTCTTCTTCTTATGTATCCTTTTGAATAATTGAATCCTCTTAAATAATTATAATGCATGTCTTTACCTTGTCTATGATTGCTTTTGATATTGTCTTTCACCTTGTACATGGCTATTCTTATTGCAAATTATGGTACTTTCATTCTTTGTGATCTTCAATTTTGAGGTGAAAGTCTTCTCTTCACTTTCATTTAATGTGTTTCTTAGTATTTCTTCAAGGGACACAAGATATCCAACCAGGTGATCAAACTCAAAATTTTTCAAGTCTTTGCTTTCTTCATTAATGATGGTAACATTAGTCCACCCTTGTGTTAAAGACATTAACACCTTTTTTCCTACAACCCCTTTATTCAACATTTCTCCAAGTGTAGCCATTTCCTTGACATCATACTTTACTATTAAAAATAAATCTCCCACACTTTTATTTTCTTACATCTTCAAATTCTTAAGTTCTCTCTTTGATATTTGTAATCTATCCACATTGTCTTGCTCATTACCTTAATAAGATTCTGGTAGAGTCTTGCAGACATCCTTGGTTGTATTTGTACGTAAAATTATCAAAATTAAGCTCCTATTCTAGTTGTTTTAGTATGAAATAAATCTTGTGAGTTCTTCTTAGCCCCCTTCTTGGATTGCCTATCATTAGCTAGAATAATAGCCCAATCAATTGGTTCATCATAACCAGTTTCTATAATCTCTCATAATTCTTTTCTTATCAAAAGATTCATCATTTGATTCTCTAATAATCATAATCATCTCCACTGAATTTATGAATAGGAAGATTTTTAGAGTTTGGCATGATCAATTGGTATCAGATCTAAGTTTAAATATATAAAAATAAACCACTACCTAAAAAGAAATAAGAATCACAATAAAAAATATGTAATATGCATAAAAAGAAGAAATAAAAAATAACCAAAATAAAATTACCTCTTTAAATTATTTGATTCATTGTACATTTTAATAAAGATCAAATACAATGTATTTGTTGAATTGTATGTGAACATGGATTTTTAATAAATAATTATAAAATTATAGATTTATCTAAATAATAAAAATAAAGAAACTTACATAAAATATAAAATAGATGTATTTCCATCTTTTCTAGGGTCTTATGGTTCTAAAAATAGATTAACTACCTATTAAATAAACCGTATGATCTTTTGCATGATTCTCTCTACTGTAGAACTAAGACTCAATGACAATTAATCAACATTCTCTACCTTGATGTTGAGTGAACTAACAATTTGAACTTAGAGATTCAAAAATTAAAATTTTTCCATAGATTTATGGAAGATATCTATGAAATGTTCACGTGTGTTTATATACTGAAATTTTATATCTTTTATCTAAACCAAATCACAAATACAATGGTATTTCAAATAAAAATACTTCAACTTGTTGTGGTGTACTAGATTATTAGCTAATTTTGTAACACTAACATTATCACAAAAAATCACTATAGGTTGATGTTGTTTATGTCCATTTTATTCTTAATTTTTTTTTATCCATAATGCTTGTGTACCTGCTAAAGTTATTACAATATATTCTACTTTTGTAGATGAAAAAACAATTAAACTTTACTTCTTTGAACTCCATGTTACCAAACCAAAACCAAGTGAAAAATAATTATCAAATGTTGGATTTTGATGTAATGAAATTACTTAAATGTTCACATATAATAATTTTATATTGCATAAAATAAAAAATATGAGTGACCACATAGTAATAATTTACAATAGAGTAGAATACTAGATAATATAGCAAAGACACGTCAAGGGGGAAACCTTCACAACAATGCACTAATAGTAGAATACTTAACATAATTAATAAAGGCTAACCACTACCTCCTATATATAATCTACTTAGCCAAGGTTATTCTATATTATGACTTATCTAAGAACATAGATAAATGTAAAAAATATATAAAATAGGTATGTAAGTCACAAGTCAGACACACATCTCCCTAGACACACTAATGTTTAAGGGCGTAGAAAATCCCTCCATTTTAAAATAATATTATCCTCAACATTATGGAAACTCTGGATGTTGATGCATAAATGCTTCATCCTCTCAAGTGGTATCTTCACATGGTAGATTCTTCCATTTGATCAGGTACTCTATAATCACATTAGAACATAGCTACTTAGTGTGCATGTAAATGATCACCTCAGGATCAAGAATAACTATGCATTCCTCATCCAATTATGGTAATTTTATTTGAATGACAAGTCTATGTCTAATAAATTTCTTCAAGTATTATACATAAAATATTGGATGTATGCAAGTGGATGAAGGAAACTCTAACTTGTAGGCCACACTAACAATTTTATGTAAGATCTGATAAGGCCCATAATACTTAGGAGATAACTTGTTATCATTTTTTATTTCTTTAATGACATTTTCTTTTATGGTTACAAGCCAACAAAGACCTAATCACCAATGTCAAAATGCATCTCACTTCTGTATTGATCTGCCTATTGATTTATATGATTCTGGGCCATAGCTAAATTTTCATGCAAACTTGCAAGGACCTCATGTTGATGGTGAATATGTTCTTCCACTATACAAACCTTGAGATGAACCTTCAAGGTTGAATTGATGGATGGATGGTGGTATCTATATAGTGCTACAAAGAGAGACATTTTGGAAAAAGTATGAACATAAGTATTATACCACCATTCAACAAGTGGAAACCAATGAACCCATTTATCCTATTTATCAAAAAAAATAATGGAGATATCCTTCTATACATTTGTTGACTACCTTAGTTTATCCATCAGATTGAGAATAATAGAATGAATTATGAGCCAATTAGGTGCCCAAACATGTAAATAACATAGTCCAAAAATTACTAGTGAAAATGGTATCTCAATCATTGATAACGATCTTAGGGGTCCCAAATTTTTTTTGAAATGTATTGAGAAAAGTAGTAGCTACTATAATAGTAACAAATGGCTATGATAAAGAACAAAAGTGAGCATACTTACTGAGATGATCCATAATAACCATGATAAAATGATGCAGGAGCATTTGCAATGGCTTCTTGAAGACAAGTCATGTTTAATTTCGAATTTCAAAGTATTGTATTTTCCCTCCACATGAGGAGTAATTGTAAATAAAATAAATATAAAAAGTAAAAAGCAAAAGTAAGAAGGTAAATGTGGAGTTGTTGAGGAAATGAGGGGAATGGTTGGAAGATTTTCAACCATAAGATAAATTTTCTCCTATTAGAATATGCTGGTAAAATTTCAAACTATTTCTTGTTTTAATCCTCAGCCCAAATTGGGCGCAGAGGTTAGAGAAGAGATTTTTGGTTTATTAAAAGCAAAAGAATAGTCATTAAGAGAGAGAGAGGAAGAGAGGTACGTAGAAGTGAGAAAAGACAGAAAGGAAAAGATCCTCTCATTCAAGGGAAGATATAGAAGAGGAGAGGATCTCAAGAATGTCAGAATGAAGAGAACAGAATGCAGAGTACAGAGGAGTAATTAGTGTGGTAGAGGAAAGGTCTATAGGCATGATGCCTGTAGCAATAAATCTGTGAGTCTTTTCTGATATATGAATTCTTTGGCATCTATTATATAGATGCAGTAATGTGTATTTATTTAACCATTGTTTTGAAATATCATTCTGCATTGATGTTTTGATAAAGGATTTTGCAAGCAAGTACTATTCTGGAAAGTCTGTATTCACTCTTTCACAAATCCTATTGTCTTCTGTAGAATAGGAAGCAGCCCTTGCTGGTAATAGTCAAGTTTTTAACGGATTTATACAGGGAAGATAATTTCAAATCTATAAATGCATAGTTTCCAATGAGACAATAATTAAAGCTGTAGTATTCTGTTCAGAGAGGTCAGTTGGTCACGCTTCAAAAATTCGTGGCATTCTATCATTTTGTGGATAAAATTTGTCCAGTTTGACATGCTTTACTATAAATCTTAAATTTGAGCTATCTGGCATACAATTCAAAGAAATTTTGAGAGAGTTATGGTTATCTGGGGCGTCCGTTGGGCTATTTGGAATATCTGGTTAAAGTAAAAGATTTGGCTGTGTATTTTGAAACATGTTTGCAGTAAATAGAGATGGGTTTTGTCATTGTTTTTGTATAATCTATGCTAGCCCAAACAATGAAAAGATGATACACGAATTACTTGAATTCAGTCTTTGTTTGCCAACTATAGAAACATCCTGCTGAGCATTACGTACAGGATCACCCCTGCGCTCCACACATCCACCTTTTCATTGTAATCTTTTCCTTGTAGTACCTATGGCACCACGTAATATGGAGTCCCCACTATTCCGCTCATGTTTTTTTTATTCTGCTGAGCATGCAAAGAAACTTGTTCTAATAGCATCTTTATATTTTGGAATCTGTTTATACCAGCTCTTCCAATGGGAATCAAAAGCCATGTTAGCATTTTAACATGAAACTGCTTATTCTACAAGCGTGATACAACCTGACATATATATAGTGGTCAACCGAAAAATTCTTGACTCAATAAATCATTTGGATATGAGTTAATTTGAGCTGCTCTTCAGGAGGTTGCCAAGAAATGGGAAATGAGGTATTCTGACCTCAAGAAGAATTGACAGAGGTGTGCGGCGGCACTTCCATGATGATATTACTGTCATTGTTATTTATTTGGACCATGAATTGCTTAATGTGAAGTCGTGTTATCTACGTTCATGCTAAAAGAAAATGAAATCGAATTGTGTATAATTCTAAATGCATGTGGTATCACTTATAATCATTGGCTTGTCTCTGATGATACACACACATGAATAAATGAATTCTGATCAGCACTTATAATGCCAAATTCTGTGAAGACTACAATTGTAAGGAATTGCACAGATTCTTGAGACCGAGTATTATTTAAGCCAAGCCCACAAGGTATTGATATTAAGTAGACATTCCAGTCTTGAATAGGGACGTTCTTGTATGCTACGTAGAAATATAGGTGTGTGAAAATACGTCTATCATGAGCTGGGCAAGTGATATTGTGGATTTCAAGCAGCATTTGAAGAGTAAGGCTGACCTGTGAGTGCATTTGTCATCTGCGCCTTTGTTCTGCAAGTAGTTTTTTTTTTGAGGCATGCACAATATATACAGGGTTCATTTTATATATTTGTTTCTAAAGAATGCCTTGAGATAGACTTAAGTAATGCTGTTGTAGACTATAAGCAATTATTGGTCTCATAGAATTGAGAGTTCATCGCCAGATTTGATTTTTCTTGAAGACAGCTATATATTTGCTATATAGTTTGTGCATTACAGTCCTTATAAGCCAAGCCTGATATATATATGCCCATGTTTAAGAGTTGAAGAGGAAATAACCCTGTTATCAGCACTTTTATCAAAATCAATGTTTGCAGTCAAATCCCAGAGCTATCTAAGGTCAGCACATTCATCATAAAATTTTGACCATCAAATCTTGGTAACCCTGTAATGAAATCCATAGATATATCTTCCCAAGCCTAGCTAGGGATGCATAAAGTATGTAAAACACTTTGGGTTTTGATGGTTTAACCTTTATTTTGTTTACAAATCATACATTTAGACACATATTTCTGGTCACTCCCCTTGAGTCCTTTCCAAAAAAAATCTTGCTTGATTCTGCAACAAGTTTTCAAAAATCTCGAGTGACCCTCAATTAGATTTGCATGAAGTTCATAAAGGATTTTTTTTGTTTAAGAAGAGAATCCTTACATAAGTAAAATATATCTTTATACCATAATGCATTACCCTTCCATGTGAATTTTTCAAATCCACCTAAACCTTTCTAAATATTTTAAATCAAATCATCTATATCACTATCATGTTCCCATTCTGATCATGCTTCATCTAGCCAATCTACTGACGAAATGGTTGTCACATAGCAATGAATCAATTGATTATTCCTTTTTAAATAGTGCATCTGCTACCACACTGTCCTTACCTTTTTTGTAGACTATTTCAAAATCATAGCCTAACATCCTAGTTATCCATTTCTTTTGTTCTTCAAATGACAATATTTGTTCCAAAAAATATTTGAGACTATCATGATCAATCTTTTCTTGAAAGTGACAACCCATTAAATAAGGTCTTCATTGTTTAAATGGATGCAAAATGGCCATAATTTCCTTATCATAGATGGGCTTGTGCTGATTTTTACATTTTAGTTGATAATTTTCAAAAGCTTGTGGTTTGCCTTCTTGTATGAGTTCAACAATGATACCAAACCCATATGCATCACATTCAACAATAAAAGTCTTAAAAAAATTAGAAGTGGCCAATATTAGAGTAGTGCACATAGCTAATTTTATGTTTTTAAATGATTGAGTAGCTACATCATTCCATTTAAAGGAGTCTTTGTTAAACAAAGAGGAGAGTAGGGTTGCAATACTACCATAATTTTTGACAAACCAGTGATAGTAACCATTTAGTCCCAAAAAACCCCATAGTTAATTGAGTGTTTTAGGAATTTATTAATCCACCATTTCTTAGATTGTTTTAGGATCCACTTTAACTCTTTCATAAGAAACCAAATGACCCAAATATTCAACCTCACAAGCCCCAAAAGTACATTTGGAAGGTTTGACATACAATTGATGTTGTTTTAAAATGAAGAGTCCCTGTTTCACATGTTACAAATGGTCTTCCCAATTTTTACTATAAATGTGGATATCATCAAAAATACCAAAATAAATTTCCTAAAAAATGGCCTAAAAATAGTATTTATCAAACTCTAAAAAGTAGATGGTGCATTTTTTAGACCAAAAGGCATAACTACAAACTCATAATGGCCCTCATGAGTTCTAAAAGCTATTTTGGTTATGTCTTCATCATGGATCTAGATTTGATGATACCCAAAATGTATATCTAACTTGGTAAAATAAAAATTACCATTCAATTCATCTAGAAAATCATAAATGATAAGAATAAAAAACCTATCTTTGATAGTGTACTTGTTGAGTTATCTATAGTTAGGGTACATCCTCCAGGTATCATCTTTATTTCTCAACATGATAACTAGTGAAGAATATTTTGTTTGGCTATGGTGAATGATTCTTGTATCTGACATGTCTTGTATCATCTTTTCAATCTCACTTTTCTAGGAATAATGATACCTGTATGCCCTGATGTTAGGTGGTGTACTACTAGGAATATGTTTGATAGCATGATCATACGTGAGACTAGGTGGAAATCCTTTTGAAATGTCATGGAAAATAATAGAATGGACATCAATCACTTATTTCAGATTAAGAGTTAGAAATGGTTGAGTTGGTTTTACTTCCATGAAAAATAAGTGAGCTATAAATCCTTCAACACCCTTACAGATAATCTTTGTCGTTTGATGGGAGCTAACAAGTTGTGGAGATTTGGCCCTTAATCTCCTTAGCTCAAATGCCCTTTCTTTAAAATGAAAAAATATGAATAATTTTTAAGCATTAATCTTAATAGTGCTCAAAGTGGTGATCCACTATACTCCTAGAATAATATCAACTCCACCCATGGGAATCACAAACTTAGGAGAATCTAACAAGTAGTCTCCCATGGCCAACTTAATACTATGACATTTTTTTAAACAAATGATAGTACCACCATCTACAATCATAACCTTAAATTATGGAGTTTGATAAATTAAATAGTTAAAATGAGTAGCCAACATACTTTTGGTGAAGTTGTGTGTGCTCCTAGAATCAATCAATACAGTGACCTTCTGTTTCTTAAGGAAACCCATCACCTTAAGAGTTTGGGGAGTACTAATACCTAAAATATAATGATAATAAATAGTAGGCTGAGAGTTTTTATAATCTTCCTTAGGGTCTTCGACATCTTCACCATGTACTTCTTCATCATCTTCATCTTCATTGGCACCTTCAATATAAAACATCTTTTTAGCATAATGAAGGTCTTTGCTCCATTTGATATGACAACCATAGCACAACCTTTTAGATTAATTCTCCTCAGTTTGTCATTGTGTTAATCTAGGGGTCTATGGAAATGATGGTGTTAAAAGGGTGTGATCATGACTAGTAGTTAATGTTTTCCTTTTAACCATCTCTTTTTCTTTTATTATTTGTGCCCTAGGGATAACTTCTGATATAAACGTTGGGTTAAACATTCGAACCTTGAATTGGATTCTATATTTTAAGCCACCTAAAAATATATCAATTAAATTATCCTCAATGATATCTTCTACCCATAAAGAGAGATTTTAAAACTTATGAGTATAATTCTTTAGAATTTTTGATTGCCATAGTTTGGCTAATTAGCTAAAATAGTTCTTAGATACATTATTCTGAAATGAGCCAATAATTCCTTAGTCAAAATAGATCATGTAATAGGAGCACCTTTGATTTTATTTTGAGCACATACCCAATGATACCAAATGACTTGTTCAGGTTCCAGATATAGAGATGTCACTATCACCTTCTAGGAACCAAGGGTTTGATGTAGCCCAAATAAATTCTCAATTTGGGTAATCCAAGTGAGAGGATCCTTACTAGAAAACTTTAGCATGTCCATTTTTAGTAACATCGATTTCATACCAACATTTTAGTTATTGGTGTTTAAAGGAGGATTTAAATGTTGAAGTAGAGGGTTTTTGGGTTAAAACTAAGATTTAAGGGCAGCCAATTGCATAGTGATATGATGTAATTCATTGTGAAACCCATTAAACTTTTCATGCATCCCTAAAATATTAGCTTGGACTATAACAAATTTATCATGCCTCACCAAGTTATTTATATCCACTTGAAGCTCAAAAATCATAAGATCTAAAGTACTAGATTCCATGTCATCAGTAGGAGTCTTACGAGTTTCATTCACCACCTTTTTTTCTTGAGTACAAGGACCTACCATATACAAAACATAAGATGGTTTTTACCCCAAAAAAGTGTACCAAGAGATGGTAATATTATGATCACCTTGTCAATATTAATCTAATGACTACCTTTACGCACTAGGGTAAAATTTTTGGCACTAAAAAAGGGTACTGACAAAGCATACCATTACGATCATCTGACTGAGATGAATCAAATGACTACAATTATGCAAAGAGAATTATTTTTCTTAGACTAGTTTATTTTAAATATTTTTTTAAGTAAAATCATTTCAACCAATACTACACTGATAGAAAAAATTAATTCTTCCTAGACTGTAAGTTATGTTTTTTTGCTCACACTGCTCCTAGAAGCCATGCCTTGCCATATCCAAAATAAATGTCATAAGAAACTTGCCCAAATAAAATCCCTAATAGAACATGTAAATAAATTACTTAGATGTTCACATAGAATGATTTTATATCACACACAATAAGCAAATATGAGAGATCTCATAGTAATAATTGATAGCAGAGTGGAATACTAGATAATATAGCAAATCCACTTTGAGAGGAAAACCTTTACAACAATTCACTAATAGTATAACACTTAACATAATGAATAAAGACTAACCACTACTTCCTATATATAGTCTACTTATCCAAGGTTATTCCATAGGTTGACCTATCTAAGAAGATAGAGTAATATAATATGTTTATAAAAGAGGTATGTAAGCCACAAGTTAGCCACACATATCCCTAGACACACCCATAGTTAAGGGCATAGCATTTAGTTATATAGACTACCTCCCCAATAGGTATAACTAAAGCCAACAAGTTCAAACTTTTTATAAAGCATAATAATTAATACCAAAAATTTAAGTACCTTTCACATACATCAATATACTCGTGGCTACCTTCATATGAATTTTGGATGGATTAGACATATATATTGATAAAAGAGAAAACAAATAAGTAATAAGTGATCTTGTGTGAGTTAGAAACATTAAGCTTCTAACAATACTTATGTAAGTTATGTCATCAACTCTTTCAACACCATCTTCTCTACATAGCATAACTCCTTGAGAAGTTAGAGTGGAGACTAATTTACATCCAACCATATTAAATTTATTCAACATACCATTTGCATACTTTGTTTGACAAATGAATATGACAAATTTACATTGATGAACCTCCATCCCTAAAATGTATTTCATGAGACCTAAATATTTCATTTAAAATTAATTCATCATTTTAATTTTGAATTCATCCTTCATCTTAAAATTATTGTCCATATACAACAAACCATCAACATATAAACTTATAATAAGGATATCATTACCTTCTTTCTTGTAGTAAAGTGTAGGCTCAAGTTTACTTCTTTTGAATCAATTTTGTAGAAAATATCCATCAATACATAAATACCATGATCTAAGTACTTGTTTGGGGCCATACAAAGCCTTCTTCAGCTTTTAAAATTGGCATTATTTACCTTCCACTTCAAATCCTTGTGTATTTTCTAAATAAACTCCCTCTCCTACGTACCAATTCAATATGGCACTTTTCATATCCATGTGATGAATTCTACATTTATTTTGAGTTGTTAGTGAAATTATCATTATAATAGTCTCTCGTCTTACTACTGGTGCAAATGTCTCTTCATAATATATTTCATACCTCTGTGTTAAGCCATTAGCAACTAACCTTGTGTCTTTTAACACTTTCGTCATTGTTATACTTAGTCTTGTAGAGCCATTTAGTGATAATATTTTTCTTGTCATATGGAAGATATATAGTCTCCCCAGTACCATTCCTATGATTATAATCTATCTCTTCTTTCATTGATTTCATCTAAATATCATTAGTATATGAATCTTCAAAACTTGATGTTTCAAAATCAGCTTGTGTAATTAAAGCATAATTTATTATCTCACCTCTTGGACTTCTTCATGTGTTTGGATTATTGTAAATTGATAAATTTAAATTAATATTTATACCTACCTTCAAGAAATAGAACTTGAAGCTAGAGTTGTGATTGAAATACATGCACTAGATGAGGGTTTATTAAAGGACTTATAGTTGAAGTTGGAACTGTGATTAGAATACATGCAGTAGATGACGGGATACTTAATATACTTGTAATACATGGCATTGAAATACTTGTGGGTTACTCATTGTTAATATCACCATAATTAACATCAATATAATTATATTTAAACTTCTCAATATTGCATTTATTTTTATCATGACCATACACTCCCCCTTCATAAAAAATAACTTAAGTAAACTATTAGTGATAGGATTAGAAATCCTATAATCTTTAATTTTTTCATTATACCCAAACAAAATCCAAGACTCACTCTTTGGATCTAATTTATTCCTTTTCTAATCAACTACATGAAAATAAGATAAAAACAAAAACTTTGAAATATTTGACATTAGGATTATTTTCATACCATACTTCATATGGAGTCATCTTCTCAAGTGCACTAGTGGGACTTTGATTGATAATATATACTATTGTACTAATTTCATCACACCTAAAATAGTTTTTCATGTCCGAATAGGCCTATAGTTTATCTTATAGTAGAGTGATTACACAAATAATTCTACACTATTGATGACCCTGGTAGTATTCAAAAACATATAAGAGGATGTATAATAATTACTTGATGTATTACACTTACTTAAAAATTATGTACTTTATTGTAATATCTTGGTGAAGAGGAATATAGAGTAGGGAGAGTTAACTCATAGGATAAATCACTATGGAACTAAGTGTACCTCATATTATAACTTGCAATGGTACTCAATAGAACTTTAGGTGGAACTCCAAGTGGAACCCACCCTGTCACCAACTTAATTTATTATCACACCTAAGTAAGCTAAATATATATTTATAGGAAATATCGACTTCACATATAAATAATATAATTATTATCCTACACTAATACCCCCCATTAAACATAGCTTAGGTGGGAAAAAAATTAAAGATAGGTCCTAAAAAAGGTCTGATGAGGTACCCATGTACAGTGTAACTCTCAAAAGTGGTATAAAAGGAAAAAATCCAATGGGAAAAAACTCCTCCCAAAAGAGAGATGAAGAATATAATGTAGGATTATAAATCCCCACTTGAACACCCCCTGAGCATATCTTAGGTTGGATATAAAATTATGTTTTGACAATGAGGCCTAGTGAGATACTTGAGTACATAGCGATGATCCCAGTATCCTACAAAATATGAAAGATGTGTGCCTCGATAAATAAGAGAGAGAAGTTATGTTTAAAATGTCACATGAAGAATGCTATAGTAGGTCCCTCTACAACAAATTATGTCTTTTCCTTTTGGAAGAAAGAAACCATGAGATATCAAATTGTTGAATTCCCACTCAAGTTTAATAAAGATAGGAATCATGATGTACATCCCTAAAAAATGATCAAACATCTCCTTGATAATGCTCAAATGTGCCAAAGATTGATTAGATATACCAATACTAATTGTAGAAGATGGAAATAAAGAAGCATATAATTAAGGGGAGAGAATAGTTAGAGAATAATATAGACATAGAAAATTAGATAAAAGAATGTCCATGGAAAGAGAAGCACAAGTCTCAACAATCAACAAAACTGAAGACTGGTCTACAAATAAAGCTCTTAGATCTGTAAGATGAATACCCATAAGAGAATAAGAGTTGTCAATACTATCTATGTATATACTCTCACTAAAATCAGTAAATTCCTCTGAAATTCAAGACTATGAAAGATCTAAAAGGTTATCAATATACATAAGAAATGATGTAGAAACTATAATAAAATAATTGAGGTCTAGCAAAATCTCATCCTGTAATGGAGCCTTGACATAAGGAAGAGCACTACTGACTGTGGATGAATAATCATAAGAAATAAAAATAGGATGGGACAATAGAATAGTCTCAAAAAATACAATAGAAATTGAAGGACAATGTGTGACGTAAATCATAGTAGGATCATTAAAAAGACTCTATAATATGATCCAAAAATTACATGGACACTTTTTATATTATACATGATAATTAAGATCAATGGAAACATGTAGTAATAGAGTGGAAAAAACTTTGTCACAACTATTAGCCCACTTATCAAACTGAACAGGATCAATGGGTATAGGAATCTATCTATATGGTAATGAAATATCATTCTTGTGTGTGATCAAGTGTTCAATTAAATCATGCCATAAAGCATCACTATCATTTGAAACAAGGGTCAAATGAGATGAAATATCTCTCTTTATCTAGAGTCTCTCAATTGGGGTCATCTTGATTTAGAGAATACACCAGGTAAGTGCATAATTATAAAAATACTCTACAATGAATCCCTAAAGAACACTCATAAATGAGACATCTAACATAACTAAAAATACATCCAAGTGATAAATTGATGTGAGAGTAAGGGAAAATAGTGGTGCACTCTCTAGATATGGAATTTAGACTAGGCAAAAAATGAGATAATATAGATGAGAGCAATCAATATATGGTATACACTATAGAAACTAGTATGGACAATAACCCCCCCTGAATATGGTACTTTATAACTTTAGTTAATTTTATAAAATAAAAATTAGACCATTGAAAAGAGGACCAAAAGTCATGCACTTTTTAAAAAAATGTCACTTAATTCTGAATTACCAGTCAAAAGTTATAGCAAAATTCAGTTTCCATCATTAATGACCTATTTAATTAAATTTTACTTAAAAGTTTAAATGCACGAAAGGTTCAAACACCAACTATGTCATGTAACCACTCATTATAATTGACATAAAACCTCTGACCTCTTTATGTCAATAAAAGTCAAAAAACACTTGGCCTAGTCACCCCTTATGTGTACTTTTATGAAAATGCCTCTTGGAAGGGGTTTTAGTTAACAAATTAAAGCTATTTTAGATAAAATTAAAGCATGATTTAGTTTTTAATATTTTTATAAATAATAAATAAAATGTTTAAAAATAATTAAAATAGCATGTTTTTAAAAAAACATTTAGAGTAAATCTTAAGATTTTAACTTTTTAACAATGGAGAAGAAGCATTAAGCCACCATGAGAGAAAAAACCAGCAAATAGTTGTATGGCACCACCATGGGACTAGACACAACAAGATTATGAAGATTAAATTTTTTTGGCCAGGATTAGAGATTTCTTCATAATAATAACTATGATTACCTTGAGGTGGATTTTCTTTTAAAACATGGTTTCTAACAACCTCTAACATATGCCTACTAATCTCTTTTGAATAGAATTGAAATAGAAATCTTTCACCATCTCCTGATTTTAAAGCCACAACATCTTGAGTAGTTGTGAATGCCCCTTATTCTATTATCTTTGTAATAACATGAGACGAGGTTGTTTCTATGAAATTGACCATATTTATCAGAAAGTATAGAATAAGATGATAGTTTTTTCTTCATGCGATCTACCACTAAAACTTTGATAGCATGTAAAAATGTGTTAGTAGGTGACCTTTTTGGTAGTGTGAACAAAAAAATATTTCTAAAATAATGATTACCCTAGTTATATTTAGAAACATGCAAGAGGATGTGCAATAATTCTCTGATGTATTAGACTACCTTGCTTATTAATTATCTGCTCTATTATAATATCTTGGTGAGGAGGAATATAGAGAATGAATATAGGAAGTTAAATCATAGGAGAACTCATTATGTGACTCAGTATAACTCATTGTAGAAATCATAGGAGAAATCAAAGTGGTACTTAGTAGATCTCCGGGTGGAATTCACCCTCTCACTCACTTAACCTCTTATCACATGTAAGTAAGCTAAATCTACATGTGTAGGAATTATACATTTCATAATTAAATGGAATAATTAATATCTTACACCAAATATTAAATCCCTTTGTTTGTAACATGTTTCTTGCCATTTCAATCACTATAAAATTCTTTATTTCATTCATACCAATTTTTTGAGTGGTGTAGCAAGTTAATGAGTTTCCGTTTGATGCTATTCAAATAATAATAATTCATAAAATATTTTGAATATAATTCACCTCCATGGTCATTCCTTAAGTAATTTATTTTGTAACCACTTTCATTCTCTAAAAGGGAACTAAATATCTTAAATGTATAAAATTCTTAATTTTTTAATTTATAAATTAAACCCAACACTTTATTGAATAATCAACAATAAATGTAATGAAATATTATTAATTACCCAAACATTTTGTTTACATACAACCTCAAATATGTGAGAGAACCAATTGAAGTGGATAATAATCCCTCCTTGCACTACCTTTTAGAACCATTTATTTTTCATGTTTTCCCTTAACACATCCTTCACAAACTTCTTTATGATCTTCAACCTTTGGCAAACCATACACCAATTCTTGTGATTTATGTAACTTTAAACTTTAAAAAATTCAAGTGTCCATACCTGAGATGGCATAACTAAATTTGATCTTCATAAGCTATATTTGTAAGGTTTTTACTATGCTATCCAAACTTCAATGGGAACATCCTATTATTAGAAATATATACAATTGTAAAAACCTTATTTCACTGATAATTCTCATATATCATGTGTTTCTTATCATAAAAAACCACCTTATAGTTTTTTTCACATAGATTTTTAACACTCAACAGAATTATGTTTCAACTTTGTGGTATAATAAACATCATTAATAATTTTCTTACCTTCTGTAGTATTCATCTTTATAGTTATTTTTGCTGAAAACTCCAAAGATTTATCATCACCAAGTTTGATATTGGTTTTGATATTTCTATCCATTGTAGAAAAAAACACACTTTCCATCAAAATGTGATTAAAACATCCTGAATCTAGTTACCAAAGCTCATTAGAATTGTTTTCAAAATTGTCATATAAAATGAATAAATTGTTTGAAGCATCATCCTCCTCATTAGCACAATTCATACTTCCATTTTCATTTCCTACTTTTAATATTCATTCCCAATAAAATTAATTATACGTGTGATATTAATAACATTGAATATTTCTTTTATAAAATCTACCTCTATCTCTTCTTCTTGTAGTTAAATGATCTCTTCTTCCTCTATATCCTCTTGAATAATTGTAACTGTGTGTTTAAGCCTTTTTCCCACTAATTTTTTTCTACATAGTTATATTAGCTTACTTAGGGATCTAGAAGTCATTTGGGTTACTTGGAAATATTAGTCCCATATTCAATGGAATTTGTGGTATCTTTGTTTTTACAACCTATATATGCACCTCTATCCCTTCATATTTCTAATGCCATATATTGTGTAGATTATTGGCGCATTCGTGTCTTGGTGGAATTATTTCTCTTTGATTTCATTCTTTCATCTGCATGTATTTTCCATGTATTATCTTGAACAATACATGTCTTACATTGCATCTATAATCATGCATTCATTTGGATCAGTATTTCTAGAGCTCATTCTGATATGATATCAAAGCAGATCTAGATCTAAGGAGTGTTTGGGTTGTTTTACTATAAGATTTCATTAAAATCTATAGTTTATTTTTATATTTGTGAGCTAATTTTTTATAGGGCTTACAAAATAAATTCTAAAGGATTTTGGTGTTAGTAGGCTATATTATCCATTGTTTGTATTAAATCGAAAAAACTTATTTGGAGGTCATTTACTCTCTTGATTAAAGAATCAATTATCACATGGTATTCATCAGAGAACTTTTAACTTCCATTCCAAGAACTTTGATCAAGCCACTCACTCACTATTCTACTTGTTAATCCCATATAGTTTTGAAATGTGCTTTTATGTATCAAATCATATATCTCTTTTCTGCCTTATGAGTTCAATACATTGACTCATTTTTTTTAGATAGGATATAAAACCTACTTTCAATGTACTTTTGAACCAACTTGGTGATAAGAACCATTTATTAGAGTTGACTACCTATGACAGTATCAGACTAAGAAAAAGGTGTGGTTGTATTGTAGTTTCTACTTGTAACAAGGTTACATAACCTAGTTTCTTCCTTTCACGGCACTATTCAACTAGTAATCTACTTTTCTAGATTCTATGGCCTACATAAGATGCTCCCAACCTGATCTTTAATGAGATATTTATTAGTTGTTATGCATTTAGAGGTTTTATGGATGGCATTTTAAAACTAAATCTGCTGATGGTGTCTTTAATCTTGTGGGAAAGGATTTTTTATGTCACTTCAAACCTACTATCAATGTTTTGATGGTCCACCTATTATTGGTTTAACACCATACTAATCCACATCCTCTATAAATATTAGGGATTGTTCTATCCAATACCATCCTCATAGGCCTATGTGAATGTGTATCTAGTCTATAGGAGGTTCAAGTAGTTGTGAGATCTACCATCCTCCTTGAGTCACAACCCATGCATCTTCTAAGTGTTCTATATTCTTCAAGGTGCATCCCATATATGTGTATATATATATATATATATATATATATATGTATATATATATATATATGTATATGTATATATATATTTATGATTCAAAAACTCTTAGATATATGTTGAATCTTTAATTAGAACATCATCAATCTCGTGATTGACTCGTACTCTCATCTGCTAGATTGATCAGGCTGATTTTTGAAATGAAACACCCCACTCTAGGAGCCCCTGGCATCAAATGCATAAGAATACAACTATGTGCATGCATGTTTAAGGAGGTGTCATACAACCTAATTTATCTTTGATAAAAATTAAAAAAATGTATTCCCTGCAAATAATTGAAAAATTAAAGTATGTTTTATTTTTATTAATATCTTTGTATATATTTTTTAATTAAAGCACCTTCTAAAGAGGTTTTTTCAAAAAATATCATGTAGGGGTGATTGGGCTAAGTGTTTTTTGACTTTTGTTTATGTGAGGAGATCTATCCTTCTGTTTTGAATGCAATAAGTGGTTGGAAGGCATATTTTACCTTGCAAAAGGCTTTTTTTTAAAAGTTTCAATTGCAAGTTTTTATTCAATAGGTCTATTTACAAGAGATTATATTATTAATATCTTACAAACATTAACTCAAAATTGAGTACCATATTTTAAAAAAGTGTCTATTTTTTTATTTCCCATACATTGAGCCAATTTTCCTTATAAAATGTACTAATTTATAAAATACCAAAATTTGGGGGGACTACTTGATTGCCTTGTGGGGGTTTGTTGTGGTCCCTACATTCTCTCTTATGCACATTCAGCTTTTCTTAACTGTTATCTATGCCCATTTAGTGATTGCTTACATAGATTTCTCTTTTATTCTTGAATGTATTGCCAACATATCTTGACATCCATTTTAGTATGTATTATCACTTTTGCACTAATTTCTCTCACCTAATTGGACTCATTTCTGATGTAATTCTAAGTTTATGTCTAGAGACTGCACTATTACTCTAGATGAGGAGAGTTATTTTATCTCCAATGATCCTTCTTGTGAAGGATAATTGTGTTTCCTCACATGCTCACAATGGACACTTTCTCTGATATTGTAATCATATTATATTCCTATATGGATAGATTCATGCACCCATTGATCTTATTTAGTTCAATAAGTCGAGTAATACTTGTGACAAGGTTTTTTCCACTATATTAATTCATATTTAAATGGATCTTCATTACCATATGTAATATACACAGTGTTCATGCACTTAATGGAGCATCTTATAGTCTCTTTTTAGAGATCATGCTGAGACCTACATCACTCCTCTATTTCTTATTATCTCTTCTGAGACGATTGTACTCTTACCCCTACTTTTATTTATTATGATGATACATTCATAGTGGATAGTACACTTCCTTCTATCTAGTCCCCACTACAAGTAGAGATTCTACTAGAACTTAGTTGTCACATTGCAGATTCTTCATCCATTCTTATGTAGATTATTGATCTTTTACATCCTTCACAAACTTACTTTTCAAAAGTCTTTACTTATTTTAGTTAGACTACACACATTGAGAGTAGAAGAGACTCATATGTTCTTGTGGATGTTCATCTTATAGATCTTAGAGCTTAATTTATATACTAGTCTTTAGTTTTGATAGTTTTTGAGATTTATTCTACTCTTCCCATGGATATTCTCATAATGAATGTTCCATATTTATATTTTTCTCTAGTTTTTCTCTCCCTTTCATTGTATGCTTCTTCATTTTCATCTTCTACAGTTATTCCTATGATAATTGACCATACTTTGGTATATTTGAGCATTTTCCAAATATCTACATCAAGATTCCTATCTACATTTCAATTAAGTGTGAATTTAGCAGTTTGACATCTTGTGGTTTATTTATTCTAAAATAAAGAGATTTTTTTTTTTATAAAAGTACCTACTAAAACATTCACCATGCGATATTCTACACATACATTCTCTCTTTCTTTATGGAGGAACATATTTTTCACATTTTTTAGGACACCAGAATTATTGCTATGTACTTGGGTACCTCATAAGGCATAATTTTTGGGACCTATTTTTTGTATCATCATCCACCTAAGTTCTATTTATAGGGGGTGTTAGTGTATGCATTTTTCCCGTTGGGTTTTATCTACATGGTTGTATTATCTTGCTTAGGTATCTAGAGGTCATTTAGGTGACATGGAAAGATTAGTCCCAAATTCACTAGAACGTGTGATATCTTTCTCTATCTAAACTATATATACACCTCTCTCCCTTCATATTTTTAATGTAGTATATTATTTTAATTATTAGATCATTCATGTCTTGGTGGTATTAATTCTCTTTCATTTTATTCTTGTAGATGTGTGTGTTTGCATGTATTATCTTAAATAATACATGTCTTACATTTAATCTATAATTATTGCATTCATTTGGATCAGCATTCTTGGAGCTCATTATGATTATAACCTCTTGAATTATTATAATTCATGTTTTTACCTTTTCCTTGATTTATTTTGATATTATCTTTGCCTTTCACCTAAATATTCTTATTGTTAGTGTTGGTACCTTCATTATTTGTGATCTTTATGTTTTATGCAAAATCCTTTTCGTCAATTTCATATAATGTGTCTATTAGTATTTATTCATGGGACACAAGAGATCTAACCCGGTGATCAAACTCAATAGTTGTCAAAAAATTTATTTCTTCAGTAATGATGGAAACATTATTCCATCTTGGTATTAGATACCTTAACATCTTTTTTACAATAACCTATTTGTTAAAAATTTATCCAAGTGTATCCATCTTGTTAACTCCATCTTTTACTCTTACACAAAATTCACTCAAAATTTTAGCTTTTTGCATCTTCAAATTCTAAAATTTTCAATTTAATGTTTGTAATCTAACCACTTTGACTTAAACACTACCGTGGTAAGCTTCTTGTAGAGTGTTCTAGGCATCCTTGGCTATCTTTACCCCTATAATTATTTTTAATACACTCATGTCTAAAGCTATTAGAATATGAAATAAATATTTTGAGTTCTTCTTCTTAGCTTCTTTCTTGGCTTGCCTATCATTTACACAAAATTTTGAAACAAGAAAATTGTTAAAGTTTGACATGATCAATTTTTAGAAAGATCTCCAACAAAAAAACCACCCAAACTAGCTTTTGATACCAATTGAATATTTTAAAATATATAAAATTGAACCATTGCCTAGAAAGAAATTAGACTCAAAGCGAATTGTATGCAGTATGCATAGCCAATAGAAATACAAAATAACTAAAATAGAATTACTTCTTTAAATTATTTGAATCATTCTAAATTTTAATAGAAATTAAATATAATGTATTTATTGAATTTATTGTGACCATGATTTTATAATAAATAAATAAAGCATTCTAAATTTATCTAAATAATAAAAACTAAAAAAATTCAATAAAATATAAACTAAAGTTATTTCCATCCCTTTTAAGCTTTATTAATCTAAAAATAGATTAACTAATTATTAAATAAATTGCATGTTCTTTTACATGATTTTATTTTTTGTAAAACTAGGACTAAATAATAATTAACTAGCATGGTGCACTCAGAAGAGTGACACATACTATTTTTTAGGGATTTTCCATCATTTTTACATAATCAATTACCCCAAAATTGAGTAAGTATAATGAAATCAAGTTGGTATAACTTCACTCCTTTAAAAAATTTATAGATAGTTTACATAAAGGTTAGAGCATTGGATCTAGCTTAGAAAATGCAATTGAGAGAAGCACCATTTTCATTCCTAGTTTTTAAGAGGTTACAAAAACTTTGTTTAATGTTTACAATTAGTTAGAAATATTTAGAAGTGCAGATCTGAATGATAAATTATTCCCATGTTTTATGATGTTGATCAAAGCTAGAGAAAATCTCTTCATGAAGGCTTAAATTAAAGTTGGGAATTCTAGTTATATTTAATAAATACCTAAAAAGGATGCCAGAATTTGTAAATTTTAGTTTAAATAAAATTATGTTCCAAGCACACTAGAGAAAGCATGAATAGTCTGCACTATCATATATTTCTCCTCGGTATACATCTGAAGAAAAATGCTTAAATGAATCCTTATTGTCTTCATTGTAATGAATTATATGCATCTCTTTCACTATCAAGAGAAGAATTTATTTTATGATTTTATTCTATTTTTAAGTAAATGAAACATAAAAAAATTATCTATAATTATGAATACATTGAATTTTTTTAATTTGATCTTTCACCTATTTGGATTTCACACCAATACCAATGTCTCTTTATAAAAATAGGGGACACTCTATAGTTTCATCCTGTCTTAAGTTTTTATAGGTAGAAATGTATTTTTAAACAAAGGAATGATGATGATGAGAAGGAAAATGTAGATTAATAGTGAGCCGGGGCCCTTGCTCGGTGTTAACATAGTCATAAAATTTGGTAAGGATTGCAAGACTCATTTATATCCAAGAACATGAGTGATGGTTATTTTTAAGTGGGTGATATATGGATGCCCATTTAGAGTCAGTAAAATAGGATGATGTATATAACAAAATTTTAGGACCAGATTCTATAAATAAATTGATTTTTATGTATCCAAAAAATCTATAAGATAAAGGTTTTACATAGAAACTAATTATTGGATGTAGGCAACCATCATATGTAGAGACACTTTCCAGGAAAGGATGGATTCAACCATTAACTACTAATAAATACAACCTTGCTATAATTTTTAACAACGAGCATATTGAAGTGATAATGAGAGTGCATATTGGATGTTTTTCATGGAATGATCTATCATTTTAATGGCCTTTGGGTGAGTTTGCCTACCCTTCATAATTAAATAAATGGAAATTAGAAGGGTCAAGTAAAAAGTAGGATCAAAGTTAACCATTATGTTAGAGATGTTTTTATTATGAATTTTTCTGAAGATAAAGATGTCATCTTTAAAGGTTATAATTTGGTTTGAGATAAATGTCACATACTACTAGTTAAACACTAATATCAAAATTTTAATCCTTATACAATTTTTTTAAATCGAACCCAATTTGGATACGATTACCAAACCTTCCTTTTTAATTTTGAGATCATAAAATTTATAAATCCATAAGATATTTTTTAGGAGAATTTTGTGTTGAGGACTCATTAACTACATAAATGGTTCATTTAAACTATGGTCAAATATTAGTAAATCTATATATCTCTAAGGAACTACTAGCATAAATGGATTTGAATGTAAGGGATAAAACATGGGTTCAATCTCTAGATTATGAGTGATTAACTTTCATATGTCACATGTATTTTAATATTGGTTATTTGATAAATAATTATTTGAGTATTAAATATAAAAGAATAAATACCTAGTAGAAGGATGTCTATTTAGAACATACAATAGTTGAAGAAAATATTGAGGGTGAGGATACAAAGGTGGTTCTTGAAATTCTAGTGGAAAATGTGGATCTAGTTTAGTAAAATATTACTTGTGTGTCATAAAATATTAACACTATAAATATATCTATATTAAATTTAGATTCAAGTGAGAATATACTAACCATGAATTTAGATAATAAATGTAATGATGGAATGAAGGATAATGCTCCACTAAATATTCTTCTAGATGATTATATATAATTTAATATCCCCATGTTGTTGATGAAGGGGGTGAGAGAAAGTTAATTATAGTTTGTAACAATAAAATGGGTCATGGCAAGGAGTTGGAACCATCTAGTAAGACCCTCAGATCTAGAAAAGTGAATATTATAGAAGGATCATAGTTGTTTGTTAGCTGACTTAAAGATTTTGGAATGTGATCCATATTATTTTTATTCATGATGTGGATAAAACATGGCTTCAATCTCTTGATTATGAATGATTAACTTTTAGATGTCACATGTTTTTTAATACTAGTTATTTGGTAACTAATTATTTAAGTATTAAACATAAAAAAAAAATACTTGGTATAAGGATGTCTATTGAAAACATACAATAGTTGAAGCAGATACTAAGAGTGAGGATACAGAGGTGGTTCCTTAAATTTTAGTGGAAAAGGTGGATCTAGTTCCATAAAATACTATTTTCATCTAATAAAAGATTAACACTACAAAAATGTTTATGGAAAATGTAGATTCAAGTGAGAATACAGTGACCAAGAATTTAGATAGTAAATCTAATGATGAGATGAAGGATCATACTCCACTAAATATTCTTCTAGATGATTCTCTAGAATTTAATATCCCCATCTTCCTAATGAACGGGGTGAGAGAGAGAGAGTTAATTATAGTCTGTAATAAGAAAAAGGGTCATGAAAGTAGTTAGAACCATCTAGGAATGCCCTCGGATCCAAAAAATTGAATATCATAGAAGGATCATAGTTGTTTGTTAGTTGACTCAAATCTTTTGGAATGAGATGCAGATTATTTTTGTTCATGCTAACACTTTAAACCGCTCCTACTTTTTCTTTCTTATATTTGTGCTCCACTGAGAGAAGTGTCATTTTTATTTATATATTCTTTATTCTTCTCCATTGTATAAGGGTGGGGTCCATAATAAAACAATGACTTTTTCCATTGATAAAAAAATAGATCTTAATGTTATGAATTCATATGAGCTTAAAATTAATGTAAACAGGTGTAGTTTTTTTATTACATAGAATAATTGTCATATGAATGTTTTAAATGTGTATCTTATAATGCAATTTAAAACATAAAAATGATAAATTATATATTCCATTACGTACTATTATAAATTTTAATTTGTTTGTTTCTTTGATTTTTTTAAAATCCTAGTAATAAATTTCCTTAGATAATCAAAATTTACCAAAAGGAATTATTATAAGGGATATGATTGGGTAGTGAGTTAATTTTAAATTTATAATATTTATAATAATAATAGTGATTTTTATGATAATAAATCCTTTTCAAATTTTTTCTCAATGTGGACATAGGTTAGAAGGTAAGAAACTTAAAGCAGTGGATTACATTACTCAATATAAATACATGATTTGGTTATAATAATTATTATATAATTGGGTAGTGGGTTAATTTTAAGTTTATAAGATTTATAAGATAAAGAGTGAATTTTAAGATAATAAATGTGTTTCAAATGTTTTGTAAATGTGGACATAGGTTAGAGAGTAAGATAATTAAAGCGGTGGATTGTATTACTTAGTATAAATATATGATTCAATTGTAATTGAGCCAAGTCATTACTTATTAATAAGAATAATATCCGAAGTTCAATATATGCAATTCCACAATCAGTATACCCAATTCAAAGTATAATATACAAAATGTGAAGTTATATATAACAATTTATTGATACATAATGCCTTTATAAACACAACACCTCAAGACCATTGAAAATATATTTCTCCATATGAAAATGTTGAAACACTAAATAAATGTTGAAATTTTCATGGAAAATCCATATCGACAAAGGGAAATGGCCACAAATCTATTATATTTATGATTTAGAATTTCAAAAAAAATAGTTGTAAGTTTCAAGGAGTCTTGATTTTGCCCTAATGTTTTTTCATGTTTTTGAATAAATAAATATTAGATAATATTTATTGGTAATATATAAAAACTTAAGATATAAAAGTGTAGATAAATTTATATATACATGCAAAAAATTTGAGGTTTCAAGATAAATACAAATATCCTCAGGTCAATTCATAAAGCCCTTGCATTTATTTTGATGTATAAAAATGGGACAAACTTATGGAGGCCATAATTTTTTATTCATATCTCCATTCAAACCCATATTAATGGCAAAAAGACCATATTGAAAATTTCAATTCTACTATTACCCACCCTTCAAGTTATGAGACATTTCTGATATTTTTCATAGGACATACGTGGCCATCTCAAGGTCTAAAATTTCCATTTAATATTATTATTATTTTTTTTGTTTCTAAATTTATAAACTATCTATTTTTATAACTAGAATTTAACTTCAGTTGAAATTCATATAATACACTAATTTTAGATCTTAGTTTATTTTTAGAGCTATGTGCGCTTGCATGTAAACATTACTGAAAATAGTAGCTACTAAAAATAGAAGGTCAAGATTTATTGATTTTTAGAGTTATAAATTTTTAGTGTCAACTCTAATTCAGAGTTCATGATTATTTATGCATGGTTTATAATTATTTAAAGCATTCATTTTGAGTCAATACTATTTATTATTTAGAATATTTGTCTATTGGTAATTTCATTATCTTGATAGTATTTTGGTTAATTACTTGGTATCAGAGCAGGTTCAAATCTTGGATGTGTAAGAGATGGTGAGAGGATGAGGAGGAATTTCTTAGATTAACTATAGTATGAAAGATATGTATAGGCAAGTAGAATAACTAACCTATATTATTATGAATCAAAGATAAAGGAGAATAAAAAATGATGTAGAAGATGAAACAGATCATGACAAAGAAATTATGAAAGAAGAGTAGCAATAAAAAACACCATCAATGGAAGAGATGATTGCTACAGATTTAAAAGGAAAGAATTAATGAATCAATGTTACAATTATCAATTATGGTGTAAGATTAAAATTGAAGGAGTTAATAAATTAGGTGAACAACATGGAGAATATTTTTTAATGGAGAATAATGAGAGTAGACAAGAAGGTAAATTTTACATGTTCGAAATTGAAGGGTTATGCAATGATTTAGTGGGATCACATGTAGAATAAAAGATAGAGAAAAGGTAAAGAGAAGATAAACTCAAGGAAAAAGTTGGAAAATAAGCTAAACAAGAAATTTATTCTTATGGTTTATGCACAAACCCTTTACAAAATATTTAAAAATTTGAGACAAAATGGTCATAGTATACAAGTGTATATAGATGAGTTTTACATGTTTTCCATATGAATGGAAATGATGAGACAAAAGAGCATATAACTGCAAGGTATGTAATGGGTTTAAAGTTTTCTATTCAAGATGAATTAAGAATTAATACAATACTTCTCATATAAGAATCTTATTATTTATATTTAATAATTAAATTTAAAACATACATAGATTTAAAGAATAACATCTATTGAGGTAAGAAGACGACAATCCCTTCCAATAAGTGGATGAGGTGTGTTAGTGCCCAAATATGAGATTATCAATTTGTGGCCTATTTTTTAGATGTGCGTCCTTGAAAAGTTTAAATTTTTCATCTTATCTAAAAGTTCACACCTAAGTTATAAAAATCTTATTTCTACAATCAAGTTATGAAGACCCCATAATCCTAGTTTCAACTAATATTTAGTGTTTTCATGTTTAAGTAGAATTACAGGTTCTATGGTGAAATTGAGATAGGAAGATGAAATTATTTACCAAGTATAGTGGTTTCCATTTGAAAGAGGAAAATTAATGAAGTTTTTGTGGGGATTTTAGTTGAAAATGCAAACTTTTATGTTTGTAAATTGCATTGAAAACTCCAAAGTCCATGGTAGATATTTTGAGGGAAACAATAATTTTGCATATTTGAAATTTTTAAATTACAAATGGCATTCAAATTTCCACCAAAAACATCAAAGCAATTACACATTGGGTTTTCAATTCCACATGTAATCCGAGTGGTTAAAGGTTTAAGGTTAAAAATTATGAAAATTTTCAGTGAAGGCATCAATGTGTAATGTCCATGTGGAATTTCATGTGAAGGTATTTGTTTTCCACATGGGAAATATAAAGGGCCAACATAAATGTTTCAAATTCAATAGATAAACCCCATCTATGCCCACATGGAGGTAAAAATGTGTGTAAGTAAAGAGTTTTAAATATAAAAGGAGCCCAGTGTAATTTTCAAGACCAAAAGAAATTTTGCATTTTGTAAATTGTAATCTGAGCTCCATAGTTTGTGAAAAAAAATTTAATTTCAAATGCAACTTTAAAATTCACATTTTCATATATAATATTACATGTGAATTCTTGAACTCCACAAAAATAAAGGCAACCCACATGGAGGTCATTGGAAGATGTTTCCAAACAAGAATGAAGGTGTGGAACCTGATGGGGATTAAAATTGGGATTATAATGCCTTAAAGGCAATTTTATAACTTTTAAATTGTTATATACACATAGAGTACCCAAGTCCATAATAGAGGGTTCAAGCAAAAGTAACAAAAGAAAAATCAAGTTTCTAACTTGCAAATTACAAAAGCTAGTTTGAAGCTCTGCCACCCACATAAAAATAAAATAATACCACTTAAAAGAAGCCATGTGGAAGTTATAATACCCATGTGGTGATAAAGGAAGACACTTATTAGAAATTAAAAACCCGTTACATGAGAAAAGTTGACATGTAATCAAATGAGGCCATGTAAGCATTCTAAAATCCACATGAAAGGTCAAAGGGGGATGCAAGTTTTAAAGAGGTATAGTTTTTAAATTTGAATTATAATTTTCAATGTGAAAATTTCAAGTGAAGTATAAAATTACATAGGAGGGAAGGCATGGGCCCATGTATAAGTCTTGGTAGTGTTCCCAATTAGGAAAACAATGTGTAAAAAAATCAATTTAAAAGTTATAATATGTATTCCCAACCATGAAACTCACTAGTTGATGTGTAAAGTTAGTGGTTGGTGAAAAAAATTGATAGAGGTATAACTTATAAAATTCACATTATAAATTTTAATCTATAGATCAATATCTAAAACTAACCAACATAGGTATATGCACTCAAATTCAATGCTTTTGCTAAGGGAAAAATATATGATGAGGTACATGTTATCAATATGGTGAAACAACATTGTAACCACAAGAATAATCCATCCATTTAGAGGTGTGCATAATGTGAAAATGGGCACATGTCAATGTTATAGTCTAGAAACACTATGGAATACATTCAAATCATGCCAAGGTAGTGCAGTTTCCACTGGTAGTAAAATTTGTTTCTAAAGTATGCTCTCAACCAGCTTATACACAGTCAGCTAGGTATAATGGTAAATCAAATTTAATAATGATTAAATTTACAAGAGAAAGGTGTCATGCTATTACATTTACTATATCTCACATGCTTTATACTTGACCTTCAGATGATCAATTGAAAAATTGCATGCATCATGAGGACTAGTTAGGTAAATGATCTCCAGGATTTGATGTAGTTGTGGATAATGAACCTGGTCAATTAAGCCATTAGGAGGATGTTTCTTTCCACTATAACTATGATATATAATTAGAAAGAGGGATATGTAATGATCATGAAAGAAACAAGAAATGAGACTTTACCCAATTTGATTATGATCACATAGGCATGCATGAGTGAACAGGCTCCTCTGATATTGAGTTTTAGTAGGATCATGGAGTTTGTGATTAATATAAACATAGAGTATATTACCATCTTAGCCAAAAATTACATAATATTTTTGATGACATAGAATCAGATAGGTCAATTGTGTTTGAAAGGAGGTCCTTATCTATTGAATACAACATTTAATAGAATAATATTTGGGATCTTCACTACAACATATCAAAGCATAGGAAATTTGGTTCACTTAAAGTAGAGTTTTTCAATCTAAATACAACTTTGAATTTTACAATTTTCATATTACTTTTGAAAATCCCAAGTTCATGGCATAAATTTTAGGAGGAAATAAACTATGCATTTTCAAGTTTTGAAATTGAAAATTGCAAATGTGCATTAAAATTCAGGATTCCATCCAACTTGTAAAGTTACAATTGATGATTGAAATCCTTTTAATCCAAAAAAGTGGAAAATTACAAAAGGGAACCAAAGTCTTGCATGTTAATAAATAAATTTTAAAAAGCACATAAGCATTATTAAGTTTGGTGACAACCATAGAAATGAAAAGATAAAATGTGAAAAAGCATGTGAAAGTCAATGGTAAATAAGGTAAAAACAAATCTAAGTTTTATTTTCTGATATTTGGAAGGAATGTTGAGGACCTCCATGGATGAAAATTACTACAAGGGGTTTTTGAGACTAAACTAGGACATTGGAAAGACATTCAAATAGCCATGGATCTTGCATTACCACCATCACATCTAGAACAATATGATGCCATCATTATAAAATAAGGGGAATTCTTTGGCTTGCACAAAGAGGATGGTAGCTTCCCATAAATTTTTAGCTAGGTAAAGGATTAGTTGAAGAGTAAGGCAAAGTACTTACACATTGATTTAACATTTTTTGGAATAATGAAGTTTTATTCCTAACTTAGTTAAGGGTCTAGAATAATAAACCAGTAAATAATATTGTAATAATTATAGTACTAATTTGTATAATTTATAGTGTCTTTTAAACTTTTGTAAAAATGGTAATAAAAAAAGAGAACTACAACTTAGCTTGAAATTGGACTAAGATAGTTAAGATAGAGGTACACTGGCTATGTAGAACTAGGATAGTGTTGTAAATTACAATCTAGCTTTCACTCAGTGAAAGGACAAGAGCACCAAAAACATGACACTTTTGGGTTTGGTGTTATAATCTACTCCTTTTTATACTATACAAACTAGTAATAAAGATATAATTTTTCTATGTTTTATTCACTATCCCTATGTTAGTCTGCCTTAGGGGTGTTAGTATGTGTAAGATGCATTGAACATGTGTGTAAACCCCTTGTGTGGGAACACTGCCTACATACTATTACTCTGATGAGGGATCAACCCATATGTAGTTCTCACACATGATGTGTTTTATGTAATAGTGTAAAGAGGATGCCAAAATGTTGAATTGAGAGTGCTTGAGGTGGTAAGGGACTGGTGTGAGGTTTTGAATATGTTTGTAGCTATGTTAGGTGACCGCATGTAGAGAATAACAAATTTTCCATTTGTGGTTTGTTTTTATTCTTTCTTTCTTTGTAAGATTTGTCATAATCACTTTATAAATTATCTTTTGATGGACTTTTATAGGGAACTATTGGTAATGGGTTAGATGTATTCATGATAGATCAACATGATGAAGAATAGGAATCAAGAGAAAATGGTTATTTGGGCTTAAAATGTGACTGGAGAGGAGCATTAAAAATAGGACACTCTAGGACCTGGTGTTAAAGTCCAATTATGGCACTCCTATCCTACATGATTGGGACTTAGGGGATAGAATTAGCCTAAGAAATAGAGACTAGCTGAGTTAAAATGAAGGTTAAGAATTCTATAAATGATCGATAATGAGAAAAAAGGTGTCTAGAAGGGTCATGATAGCATGCAATAAGGTCTTATGGATAGGGTATCAAAAGACACACTCAAACTACCAATTTGGACATTTTATATGACTCAATTTGCCCCCACTTTATTATAGTGATGTAGCAATATACAATACTAGGATAAAGGAGAAATAAAAAGTGTACTTGAACTTACCTATAAGCATGAAGTCCATGAAGTTTGTGATGCTAAGTTTGCATAGAGAGAGCACATCACAAATTTTAAATCTACAAGATAGAAATAAAGAGTAGATCAGTTCTTACTAGATACATTATATCTAAAATAAGAATGTACTAAAGCTGGGTAAGAGAGAGAGGAAGAGAAAAGAATGAATACACCTCACTAGGTAAGCAAACCAATACAAAACCTATTATGCTATTGAGTAATGCTAGATAATGTTGGGTATGTGTTGAAACAAGATTAATATCATGAACAGAGATAAGTGCTCAATTCCTTAAGGGTGGCTCAAGAATATAAAGACTAGCCCTTTGGCTCCATCATCACCCACTAAGCGAAGCTACGTGATCATGCATGTGCTAATCAATGTTTAGACAATGTATCTAATCCCTCGAAATAGGTGGCTCAAGAACACAAAGGCTAACTAGTATTTTGGATCCATCATTACCCAATAAGAGAAGTTGTGAACTGATACTATGAGATGGTTGCTAAAGCTCATGAATGCTCTAAAATCTGATAATGTGGCATCGATAGCTAAATGTGTACTAGAAACTAGGTTAATCTTAGCCATTTTGAAAGGTAGAGATTAGGATTATATGAAAGCCACTCCAAAACTAATAATTAGGCTTATGTGGAAGCCACTCAAGAATAATGCCAACCACCTATAGATGGAATAAAGCACGTAACTACTCCAAATATCTAAGTAATGTATTAAACTCATAAAGAAGTCAAATGTGTTGCATCATTGCCTCCAATCACTAATGTCTATAACATGGATTTTGATCTAGAAGTTATACCAACTACCCAATATGAAACTAGAAGTGAGAGCCATCATTCCATGTATGATGACCCCTATATCTCAATTATCTAAGAAAAACTATACTAAAACTATCAATTTTAAACCATACTATTGTTCATAAAACATTAACTAAACTTATCTTTCTACCTATTTCTAAAAAATCTAGCATTTTTGTTATTTGGATAGGAACACCAAAAATAGGACACCTTGGTGTCTAACACTATTGTCTAGGTCTAGTGCTCTTGTCCTTTGCTAATTATGGTCATTATTCTATAATCATCACTATTTTCTTGGTCTGTTCTACCTTGTTTGGGTTTTGGTTATTATTTTGAGTGTTTTGAAAATTGATTTTTGATAGGTAGGAGGCTCTGATCCGTATGACAAAAACCTCTATTTGTTTCACCCTCTTTTGAGGGTAGGAATAAAGACCCTCAAATAACTTCCCTCATAAGAAAGATCCCTACAAGTGTGTTATGCTATGAAATACATGATATAGCAATGATAATAAAAAATATGTCCTAAGATATAACAGAGTTTGTATTGGATATTGTCAGATCAATAGAGGTATTCCTATATAGATGTACCAATGTAATAACATGTGTAGTATACTAAATTCAAGCTAGAAATGTTAGTTTTTAGTTTTCAAGGTAGGTTTTAGTTGTAAAGGAAATATGGAGCATAATGTCCATCATGGTACCCAAACAAGTAATATGATGCATGATATGGATCATGGCTTTAAAAATAATGAGAAGCAAACAAGTAACAAACACAAAAGGCAAGAAGTAAGAAGCATACAAAAATGGCCAAGGGGCCATGAAAACAAGATACATTGACTCATTTCACTAAAATTGGAAAGTAAGCATACAAAGCATGCTCAAATTCCACACACACATACAATTGAAAACAAGCAAAGTTGGCATGAAGGCCACAAGAATGTAGAAGAGTAAAAGTAAAAGATATTGACAAATTTCATAAGACACACACAAGAGACAAAATAAGAATTGATAAATGTAATCACATCTAGATATGAAAATCAAGGAAGGAAAGCATATAAATGTTGTAAATATAATCACATCTAACTAATCAAATCAAGATGTGAAAGTATGCAAAACATGGAGTACAAGACTATGTATATGCTAAGAAATACACAAGTGCTATATACTAGTGAGTGTTCATAGAGTAATCTGTATAATCTAGTAAATAATCTACATCATCATGATAATTATAGTGTGTGGTGTAAGAATGAAAAACATGGATGGTGTAGTCATGTAGAAGTTACCCCCAGTGGGTAGATATATTGATGTATGTCTTGAATGTAAAAATAGGATGCCCCTTCAATTGGTAGAGTGAAGCAATCAAGGATATGAATTACACTACACACACTCAAAGAAGATTAAGTGAAGCATGGTGATGTAGATAAATTGATAAACAATAGCATAGAATAGTAAAATGTAAGTCTAGCATGGTATTAGAAAATGTAAAGCATGGATAATACATACAATTGAAATGTTTTTGGTATTTTCAATTATTTGAATGTTTTTAAATTTTAAATTCTTTTATTTTTTTTGGATTTTGAAATATTTGAATATTTTTGGTTTTTTTTGACATATTTGAATGTTTGTGGTACTTTGAAAATTTTAAATGTTTTTGGATTTTTGATATAATTTATGTACAATCAATCATAAGAATACTGTGTATAAGAAATTTGAAAAGAAGCTATATATAAGTAGGACTAAGAATAAATGATACTAATTGATGAGTCTCTTGAGAGACTTTCTATCATGGTGATCTATATCAAGGAGAGGGATCGTGCATGATCGTGAAGCAAGGTGGAAGCACTGAGACTGTAACTCTAAAAGTTTTGTATGTTGTAAATGCTCTAAAATATTGGTAGTGAAAACCAACTATGAGGTTTTATTGTAACTTTGATAAGTTCATGAAATTGTAAGGTTATTTGAGACCCATCTGGTAGTAAGTGAAGCTCTCTGAACATGGGCTTTACATGTAGAGGCATAAGACCTCAATGATACTACCCTAGGTATGAACATTGTAGTTGGAAACTATCTAGGGTATTGAAATTGTGTTTGATCTAAAAGAGGCCATCATGGAAGTGTATGAACTCATTGTTCTAGTGAGGAAGAACTATAATTGGTGGAGAACCTAAAACTAGTAATTGTAAAGTAGTAGATGGATCTAAAGTGTGGAGTGGTCACTCAAATGGAACTCTACCAATTATAACAATATGATTAGCGTGAATGAATTTCATGCATCTATGAACTGTAGAAAGTACTACTTAAAGTTTCTAAATCTATGGTTAACCAAGTAACATATCAAAACCTCCTACACTAGGAATAATAGTAAATAATGTAGACACATGTGTTGGACCAACCTATAGAATAAGTATAATCTCATCCAATGAAATCTGTATATGCCCACTAAATCTACTAATAACTTTGTCTATTAGTTTAATATCCTACTTTGAATATCTCAAATGCTACAATAATGTCATAGTGCACATGTTCCAAATAGATATATTGTCTATAAAAACACTATGAATGGGATGATGATTAATAAAATCTATGATAAAGAGTTCATGGTAATCTAAATCATCCTCAATCATCTCCTACTCTAAAAAGGAGATCAAAGGTCTAGCTAAAACTCTATAATTATACACACCAATAATATTTCTTAAAGGATGTGACTCAACTAAAGGGGCCTAATATGTAGCTAGTGGAGGGTGTACATGATATGCATGGTGAACACCTGATGTATTCCATGTCTCTTATTTAGAATGTTGTGGAAAATAATTTGAGAAAATTTTTAGAGCCTTGTCTTGTGTTTGCTTTGCCTATAGAGGCTCAATTGGAGTGTCAAGATCAATAAAGTTACCATCTATAAAATCATATATATTATCTTTCAAATTGATGCATCTATTCATTTTGTGGTAGTGCCTTGTGAAATTGAAAAATGCATTATGATCATATCCTCATGGAAGAAGCTTTATTGGATCAACTTTTTGAATAAGAGAGAGATATGATGTTATATTCCAATAGTTGTTGTAAGACTCTGGTAGGAGATACTAGTAAATTGGTAAAGGTTCACCAAAGAGATTATGATAAATCGACTCACTAAGAGGGTTCTAGATTTGAATTAACTATAGGTTTATTTTGACTTATGTTATCATTAGCCTTTACTTTACATGAGACATTACGATTACTCTAATTTGTTGTTATTGATATGCTTGTGTACTTGAGTTTGCTCATTGAAATGAGTTTGACTCCACATACTCTTAGTGTATGACATAACTCATTAAAGGAAGATAGCCTTTTGGACATTATTAACTCATGCAAAACTTGTAGAAGACTCTATTTGAAGAAATATTGTAACTCTTGGTCAGTCATGTGGCTAGTCATTTTAGCCAACATAGTCTTATATCGAAGAACATAATTTATGAATTACTCATTTGACCCTTGTTTCTATTGTGTAAATCGAGCATAAAAAACCTTGTCACCTATGTTAATGCTAAAGTGAGCTAGGAGTATGCCAACTAAAGTATTGAATGAATTGACTAATAAATTTGATATACTATAAAACTATTATAGAGCATAATCCTTTAAAATCTATGTACATAACTTGGTTAATAACTAGTCATTTTGCAAATAATCCAAGGATAGTACATTCCTAGTCACTTTCCCATCTTTCATTAGTATTTTATGTTTAGTTTAAAATCATTTACATAGTATGTCTGATAACTCTTTCTTAGTAAACTATGAAAACTTGGTTATGCTCTACTTAGATTTTTGTTTTATGTGTGTTAGTAACCCCCTAGAGATTAGATAGTAGTATCCCTTCATGTGAGAAAGCTACCCCTTAGATAATGTCACCTTAGTTTAGGTACATCCAAAAGTAGCAAAGAGCCAACCATATCCTTTGTTGGAATCTTCTAGTCATTGTTTATGTTTAGTCCATCCTAATGTGAAACCATTCCCTAGCTATAATGACATTATTTAAGGTTTATCATCCACGTTTTCCATACTACCTAAGTGTGCAAGACTGAGTATAAGAGGTTTACAACTAGGAACCAACAAGGTGGATTTAATATGAATATAGGTGGATTTAGTACCAGTAGAGGAGAATCATCATGTGGTCTAGAAAAAAAATAAGATAACAAATAATCATTTTAAAACTAGTAAATAAAGTGAGTATTTCAGAGAGGACTAAGTTATGGAGGTGGTATAGGATTGTTTCAAAATTATAACAAGTCTTATGTTTGTTACAAATGTGGAGAAGGTCATAGAGAATTTTAATGTCCATAATACCTAGATAAGTAAAGGAGGCAACAAGATTGCCCAAGCATGATTTTAGTTGAAGCTAAAATGTAAGAGCAAAATACTGAAGTTGTAGCAATAGATATTAGATAAAATATCATGATGAGAATGAAAATTACTGATACTAGAAATAATATGTGCAAAATAAAGAAGGTGGTGATGCACAACTATGAGAAAATATCTTTAAAATAAGCATACTTCAAGAGGTAAGATATGTAAGGTAATTATAGATTATGATAGTTGTGAAAATATGGTTTCTCTAGATATTATTGATAAGCTAAGTTTATAGTTTGAAAAACATCATACGCCTTATTGGATTTCATTGTTTAATAAATGGAACAAAGTTACAGTAGATAAAAGGTGGTTAATCATGTTTTCATCTTCATAAAAATGACATAAAAATGGTGTGAATACCAACATAGCTAGAATTAGTGCTGGAATAATATGCAAATGTCATACCTAATGAGTTACGAGATGGTTTACCACCAAAAATAGATATTCAACATCATAATGATTTGATTCTAAGATTATCTCTATCGAATCAAGCATTTTATAGATGATTCTAATAGAATATGTAGATTTAAATAAGTATGTCACTAAATTGGTGAGGAAGGGTGTAGTAAGGAAGAACATGAGTCCATATCCAATACCAACATCGTTAACTCCAAATAAAGATGGAGGGTGGAGGATGTGTGTAGATAGTAAAATAATTAATAAAATTATAATCAAGTACTGATTTCCTATACCTCATATAGTTGAAATGATAGATGTTCTTTTAGGAGAAAAGTATATTAAAGATATTGATCTAAGGAGTTGTTACCATCAAATTCAAATTCATGAAGGAGATGAGTGTAAAACAACATTCAAGACTACAAATGGTTTATATGAGTAGATGGTGATTCCATTCAGGTTATCTAATGCATCTTGCACATTTATGAGGGTGATGAACCTAGTGTTATGATAATATAATGGTAAGCTTTTTATGGTTTATTTTTGATGAGATTTTAATATTTAATAATCCTAAATAAGAGCACTTACAACATTTCAGAATGATATTAAAATTGTTAAGGAAAAAGAGGCTTTATACAAATTTGAAGAAATGAAGATTTAAGTAGAACAATTTGGTATTTTGAGATTTGTAGTTTAAATATATGGCATAAGAATGGATGAATAAAATTAAAATAAATTATTTAGTGGATTATCCCAAATAACATCATAGAGGTAATATTTTTTCATGGTTTATCAACTCTTTACACAAAATTTTATTAAGAATTTTATTAGTCTTGTTGCACCAATAAAAAACTATATGAGAGGAAAATTAATTTTCATGGATAAGGGAAAAAAATAAAAATTTGAGATGTTCAATAAGAAAAATATAAAAATAAATCTTATTTTAGCATTACCATATTTTAGAAAAATATTTGAAGTTGATTGTGATGCTTTGTTTGTGACAGTTGGTGTTGTATTGAGTCAAAAAGAGAAGCAATAACATATTTTAGTGAAAAATTGAAGGAGGTAATAACAAAGTATTATACATATGATGTTTGATTTTTATGTCATGGGAAATGTATTAAGACATTGAAGGCATTACATATAGCATACAAAATTATCCTATTTAATGAAGGATTTTATCCTATTTACTAGTCATGAGGATTTGAAGTATGTGAACACTAAAAATAAGTTAAATAGTAGGTATGCAAAGTGAATGTTCCTTTAATAGGTTTATACTTTTGTATTGAAGCACAATTTAGGAAAACAAAATTAGTTAGCCAATACTTCAAGTAGATGGGTGGGGTTGATAACTAATATGTTGAGTGAAGTAGTTGGATTTGAATTTATTAAAGAAGTATATGATATTGATCAAGATTTTATAAAGATAGTAAAATAATGATGGAATCCATTGATAAGTGACACCAGTAATGTTTACGAAGATTATATTAATCATGATGGTTATCTATTTAAAGGAAATTAATTATTTATTCCAATTTGTTCCCTAAGAGATAATGTTAAAAGAGAATTATACAATGGTCATTTGGCTAGACATTTTGGTAATAAAAAGATAATAGCTTTCATGAAAGAGTAGTATTTTTAGTTGAATATGACTAGATATGTGACAATATATGTTCCAAAGTGTATAATATGTGTGGTGAAAACATGACATTCACAAAATATAGGGTTCTATATGCCATTACCTATTCCAAGAGGACCTTGGATATATTTGGGTATGGATTTTGTGTTGGGATTACCAAATATACTGAGAGGTAATTATTTAATTTTTATTATTGCAGACAAGCTTTTTAAGATGGTTAATTTTATTTTATGTAATAAAACTATTCATGTCTTTAGAGTTACAAAACTATTTTTTACGAATATTATGAGACTGCATGGTGTTCTTAAAACCATTACATCAAATAGGGATATAAATTTTATAAATAATTTTTGGATGAATTTATAGATGAATATGGGGAGTAAGATAAAATTCAGTAGTGTATACCATCCCCAACGAACAAATAGGCATAATTTGTAAATAGGATATTTGAAATTTTATTGAGATGTATAGTGGTAGAGAAGCCCAAGAAATGGGACTTGGATTTACAACATGTTGAGTTTGCATATAATAGTTTAGTAAATAGATCAATAGGTAAATCAACATTTCATATTGTTTATGGGAAAAATCCTATGATTTTTTCAGATTTGGTATAGTTATCAATTGCATAATGAGTTAGTGATGATGCAAAAGTATTTGGAAAACATATACAACAGTAACAACAATAACTAAGAAGAATGTTGTAAGAAAGTAATAAGAAGTATAAATTAATAGAAGATGTCAGAAAAAGGTTAAAATATTTTGAATAAAGAGATTTACTAGTGGTTTACTTGAAGAAAGAGAGCTTTCTAAAAGGCTCATATAATAAGTTTAAGTAAAAGAAAATTTGACCATGTAGAATTGTAAATAAAATCAATGACAATGCTTATGAGGTGAGTTTACCACAATTTTTTGATATCTCTCCAGTATTTAAAGTTTTAAATTTATATGAATTCTATAGATAATATAGTGAAGGTGAATAAGATAAACAAGTATATTGGAAGAAATGGGTGCCAAAGAATAAGAAATTAAAGATAGCATAAATTTTGGATAAGAAGATGATAAACATAAGGTAATAAAATTATGATAGGTATTCGGCATAGTCATAAAAGCTAAAACAAAAATACAAAACTTGAATTATAGAATGAGAGTTTAAGAAGATTGATAATAATAAATGGAAATAGTATAATAAAAAAAACTTGTAGGAGCTGATTTATTTTCAATCAAAGGAGAATGATGTAGAAAAAGAGGCTAAACTTTTGAATTCCATCACTTTTGATTCATAGTTTCATTTGAGCCCATATTTTTGGTAAAAATATTTGTTGGATTTTGTAATCATATAAATGTGTTTTTGCTTAAATTCAATGTCAAAAAGAGTACATTGTTTATTATTTGGGAAAATTGTGATAGGAATATTTTAAATGGCTATCTTATACTACAATGTAAAATATAACATTGACAAATTATATATCTCATTCCACACTCCTAAAATTTTTAATTAATTAGTTTGTTTGATTATTATTTTTAAAATCTTAGTAATAAATTCCCCTAGATAATCAATATTTACCAAAAGGAATATTTATAAGGTATATATCTTACTTTATTTAATAGTTATTATATGATTGAGTAGTGATTTTATTTTATATTGATAAGATTTATAAGACAAAGACTGACTTTTAAGATAATATATGTGTTTCAAATGTTTTCTCAATCTGGACATAGGTTAGAGGGTAAGAATATTAAAACAATAGATTACATTACTCAATATAAATACATGATTTAGTTTAAATTAGGTCAAGTCAGTACTTATTAATAACAATACAATGGAAAGTTCAATATATGAAATGACACATTCAGTATACCCAATGCAAAGTACAATATACAAAGAGTGAGGTTATATATAAAAAATTATTAATACAGAATGCCTTTATAAACACAACACCTCAATACGATTGAAAATATCTTTCTCCATATGAAAATGTTAAAACATAAACTAAATATTGTAGTTTTCATTGAAACTCTATTTAGACAGAGTGAAATGGCCATAAATATATTAATTTAATGAGTTAAAATTTCTAAAAAATAGTTGCAAGTTTCACGGAGTCCTTATTTTTCAGTAGATTTCAAAGGTACCATCATTATTGAACATAATAAAGGAAATTATTTTTATTTTGTTTTTAAATAAATAAATAAGTATCACCTATGATTGATTGGTAATGCAAAAAATATTATAGAGAAAAGGGTAGATAAATGTATATATACATTGGTAAATAATTTGAGGTTTCAAAACAAATTCAAATATTTTTAGGTTAATTCATAAAACCCCTACATTCATTTCGATGTATAAAAATGGGTCAAACATGCCATGTATTATTGAGAAATACATGGTAGTTTGATTAAGAACCAATTCATGCTGGATCAAAGAAACACATATAATATCTATAAAGGTGGTATAAAAGTAGCTTTATTACCTCATAAAGAAGGACATGCTAAAAACATGCTAACTATAAAATAATTTATGAAATACATGAAGATGATAACTTAATACTATATATTAGTAGTGAAGATAAAAGACATGAAGATGATAACTTAATACTATATATTAGCAGTGAAGATAATAGGAGTGGTGTAAATACTAATAGAAGTATAATTAGTATTGAAAGAATATCCAAATTTCATACATGATGAGTTATGATATGGTTTACCACCAAAGAGAGATAAGGAACATCGTATTTGTTTAATTATATCATTAAATCTATCCAATCAATCATCTTATAGGATGATTCCAATAGAACATGCATAGTTGAATAAGTATGTTGCTGAATTGGTGAGGAAGGGTGTAGTAAGGAACAACATGAGTACTTATCCAATACTAGTATTGTTAACTCCAAATAAAGATGAAGGGTAGGGGATGTGTGTGGATAGTAGAATAATTAATAAAATTATAATCAAGTACATATTTCCTATACTTTGTTTAGTTGATATGATAAATATTCTTGTAAGAACAAAGTATATTACCAAGATTGATCTAGGGAATGGTTGCTATCAAATTAAAATTCATAAAGGAGATGAATTTAAAACAACATTCAAGACTAGAGATGGTTTATAGGAGTGGGTGGTGAAGCCATTTAGGCTATCTAATTTACCTAACACATATATGAGTGCGATGAACATAATGTTATGAGGATATAATTGTAAGTATGTGGTGGTTATTTTATTATATTTTAATATTTAATAATCTTAAAGAAGAACATATACATTATCTTAGAATGGTATTAAAACTATTAAGAAAAAAAAAAGCTCTATGAGAATTTGAAGAAGTGAAGATTTATGCAAAAAAATTAGCTTTTTTAAGATTTTTAGTTTTAAAATATGGTGTAAGAATGGATGAAGAAAAAATAAAATCAATTTCTAAGTAGCCTATCCCAAAGAGTATCATAGCGGTAAGAATTTTCCATGGTTTATAAACTATTTATACAATGTTTATTAATAATTTTAGTAGTATTGTTGAAATAATAAAAAAATATATTAGAGGAAAAGAATTTGCATACAAACAATGGAAACAAATAAAACTTTGAGTTGTTGAAGAAGAAAATTAAAACAAAAACATATTTTAGCATTACTATATTTTAACAAAGTAATCGAAGTTGATTGTGATGCTTCATTTGTTAGAACTGGTGTTGTATTGAGTCAAAAATAAAAGCCAATAAAATATTTTAGAGAGAAATTAAATGAGGTAAGAAAAAATATTTTACATATGATTTCTAATTTTATGTCATTGTATAGTTATTAAGACATTGGAGGCATTACCTAGTGCCTAAGGAGTTTATCCTATTTATTGATCATGAGGCTTTGAAATATGTGAACAATCAAAAGAAGTTAAATAATAGGTATGCAATGTGAGTGTATTTTTTATAGAGTTATACTTTTTTATGGAATCACAAATTAAGAAAATAAAATTATTTAATTGATGCTTCAAGTAGATGAGTGGGGTTGATAACTACTATGTTCAGTGACGTAGTTAGATTTAAATTATTAAAAAAAGTATATGATACTGATCTAGATTTTAAAAATCTATTTAAAAAATGTATGAATCCATTGATATGTGAAAAAAATAATGTTTATTAAGTGTACATTATGTATGATGGTTATTTATTCAGAGGTAAATAATTATGCATTCTAATTGGGTCTCTAAGAGATAATGTTATAAGATAATTATGCATTGATGATTTGGCTAGATATTTTGGTAAGAAAAAGATAATAGATTTGGTTAAGGAGAAGTATTTTTGGATAAATATGAAGAGATATGTTACAAGGTGAAGAATTACCTAGGTGGTAAAATGACATGCACAACATATAGGGTTGTATATGCCATTACTAGTTCGAAGAGGACCTTGGATAGATTTGAGTATGGATTTTATGTTTAGATTATCAAAAACACCAAGAGGTAATGATTTATTTTTTATTAGTGTAGATAGGTTTTCTAAGATGGTTTATTTTATTACATGTTAGAAAACCATTGATGTCACTAGAGTTACAAAACTACTTTTTAAGGATATTGTGAAATTACATGGTGTTCCAATACCATTACAATAGATAGGGACACACAATTCCTAATTCATTATTGGATTAGATTACGATGGGGAGTAACTTAAAATTAAATAGTGTACACCATCCCTAAATAGGAGCTTTAAAAATTTATTAAGATGTATAGTGAGATCAATGCCCAAGAAATGAAACTTAGAATTATCAGACACTGAGTTTGCATATAATAGTTCAGTGAATAGATCAATAGTTAAATCAACATTTCATATTGTTTATGGGATAAATATAATGAGGGTTTTATAGTTGGTATAGTTTTCAATTGCATAATGAGTTAGTGATGATGCAAAAGCAGTTGTAGAATATATACAATAGTTACAAGAATAAGTAAGAATAATGTTATACTTAAAAGTAATGATAAGTATAAAGCAACAACAAATGTCAAAAAAAGGTCAAAAATATTTGAAGAAAGAGATTTACTACTGGTTTACTTGAAGAAAGAGAGATTTTTGAAACACCAATATATTGAGTTGAAGTACAATAAAATTTGACCCTGTAAAATTGTGAATGAAATCAATGACAATGCATATAATGTGAGTTCACCACATATTTTTGATATCTCTCCATTATTTAATGTTTCAAATTTATATGATTTGAATGGATAAGATGGTGAAGGTGAAAAAGATAAAGAAGAAGATTGAAAGCAACATGTGTTAAAGAAGAAGAAATAAAAGATATTGTAAGTTTTGGATAAGAAGATAGTAAACATAAGGCAAAAAAAATTAAGACAGGGATTTAGTATAGTGAGAATAATTACAACAAAAAGACAACACTTGAATTATGGAATGTGAGGTAAAAAGATGATAAGAATAAATGGCAACAGTACAATCAGAGCAACTCGTAGATGCTGATTTATTTTCAACCAAAGAAGAATGATGTAGATAAAGAGGCTAAACTTCTGAATGCCATCACTTTTGATTCGTAGTTTCATTTAAGCCCATCTTCATGCTAAAAGGATTGTCTTGTAAACTTCAATGCTATGATAATTCATACTTATAGTTATGAGATGTTTTTGATATTTTATAGAGGCCATACATGACCATCTAAGGGTTTGAAATTATCGTTTATTATTATTTTTGAGTTTTTTCTAAATTTAAAAAGTATACATTTTTGCAATCGGACTTGAATTTCAGTTGAAATTTGTCTGATAGATTAACTTTAGAGTTTATTTTATTTTTGAAGATTTTTAGAGATGCATATGCTTGCATGTAAAACTTATTAAAAATAACAGTTGCTAAAAATAACATATGAAATTTTATTAATTTTATAGTTTCAAATTTTACATGTCAATCCTAATTCGAAATTAAAACTTCTTTATACATCATTTGTAATTATTTGAATCATACAATACAAATCAATATTAATTATTATTTAAACTATTTATCTATTCATATTTTTATTGTCTTTGATAATATTTTGATTCATTACATTTTAAAATGTTTTGTTTTAATCATATTAGCGCTATGAGTTAATACTTATACCACCATGGAAAGATACTTTAAGGGATAAATCGAGGTTCCCGAAAACCATGTCAACCGTGCATTCTTAATTTTTATGCATTTAACACCTATGGTTATAGTTAATCCTTAGCTATGAACTACATGGCATTAGGTTAATTGACTCGTAATTTATTTTAAACAAGGATTTCATATATTTTTTAAAACAAAATAATTCGGGCATTTATCCCATAGTGTATACGAAAGTTAAATATGTTTATACTAATAAAAATGACCATGTCTTATTTGGGTTTCCGCATCTTCCATTTATGTCTTCATTTGAACACATGATGATGCATTCATTTAAGCAGCACTGGCATTTCATTTTGGCTTTAAATTTTATATTTTGAAAATTCCTTCTAATGAAAAGGCTGGGGATATCGACTCTTTCAAAGCTCTTCTTTTAGAGACGGGTAGGACACATCTCCTATATAATTTAACAAGAGGAGCATGTCGGCCACTATTGTACACACATTCCCCTGTTGAACTTAGTTGGATGAGAGTCGCATAAACTATTAAACCTATCTCGTCGAAGGATAAAAACAAATTAAAAATCGTACTCCCTAGAATCGAACCCTTATCAATGCAATTGGGAAAACTGAATGCGCTTTACGGTAATTTAGGACGCTAGCGAAATGGTTCATAGCTAGAGCATCGATGAATGCCTCTTTGGCACGTCGTCACACCAACCCTTCGTTGGGAAGGGTAGCATTTTGGCTTCCCAGGTTAAGAAAATAATTATTTAAATCTATCTTGTGTGAATATGAAGCATATATCAATATTTCATAAACCGTGTGACTGCAATTTGTTCGATATCTTAATAATTTGCTAAATATCTTAGACCCGGTCATTTCTTATAATTATTTCCCCCTCTTTCAACATTTTTCCAATATATTCAGTTTTTAGATAACAATTATGCTACGTTATAGTACAAGTCAGTTGTGGAATTTTAACTTAGCGTAGGTGTCTCATGTTGGGGTTTATTGTATGTCTAAATTTAATAAATCGATCATCATAAAAATAAATAGAGGTTTATGGTCGTTTAAAATAAAAAAATACCTCTGAAATTTTCAAAAATATTTTTATTTTCATCTAAAACAAAAAATCTCCTTAAATTTTTTGAGTATTGTTTCAGAAATAATTTCCATGCCCGTGCATGTAGTGAGAGGAGATTAAAAAAAACCACATTCTTAGAATCTATCCATTTTTCTTCTACAATATAATATCCCTACATGTGATTACTTTCGAAATTTTCCTTCTAATATTTGTTTCAAAGATTTTAACATGAATACCTTCTACGTAAAAATTATATGCAATATGTGTAGGGAGCTAACTCCATCCAAACTCCAAAAGATCCATGTCAAATATAACAAATACACTTCCAAAGCATACATAAATAACTGAACTAGGATTCTAATTATCTAGCCATTGCACACAATATTTTTCTTCAGTAAATATGCTTGCAGTTATTGTAGACAAATAACAGCTTCAGCAGCGTTTCATTTCATGATATTGCTTGATTATATAATGCCTCATTGTAAAGAGGTCTTGATAGATTGTAAAATTCAAAATTATTATTTTAACAAGTTTCTAACAACTTTCAGGAGGCTAATAATGAAGAATAAAAGGTCAATACAAAATAAAATAACTAATTTATTAAAAATAGACATGAATAAATTACAACTTTCAACATTTCCCTTTAATCTTTTTCACTAGTTATTACAATATCCGTTACTCTTATGTTTTTTCTTAAATATTCAGAATTATATTTCGTTAATGCCTTCGTAAATATATATGCTAACTGATCTTCAAATCTGCAGAATGCTAATTTGATTTCACCATCTTCAACTAATTTTACAATGAAGTGATAATGAATCTGTATGTGCTTGTTTCATCCATGAAACACTAGATTTTTCATCAAGGCTATAGAAGACATGTTATCAAAAATTAGGATTGTGCCATCTGTTTGTCTTTACTTCAAATCTACTAAGACTCTTCTTAGCCAAATAACTTAGCATGTTGTTGCATTTGCTGCAATGTATTCAGCTTCTACTATGAAAAGAGAAACTATGGGTTACTTCTTAGATGCCCAAAAAGTGACTCTTGAACCCATGTGAAACATATTACCTGATGTGCTTTTCTTATTATCTACACTACCTTCCCAATCACTATCTGTATAGCCAACTAGATCAAAGTCATGTGATCTAGTATAAAAAATACCATAGTTCTCAGTTCCATTGATATATCTTAAAATTCTCTATAGGTGTTTCCATAAATATAAAAATCAAACTTATTGCATACATTATATCAGACTTAGATGTTGTCAAATACATGAGGCTACCTACCATGCTCTTATATAAAGCTAAATTCACCTCATTGATGCAATCTTCTTTACTCAATTTAAGACTTGTAGCAGTTACTTTTGGAGAAGACTTGTTGCTTAAAATTTTGAACCTCTTTAAGATTTGTGAAGCATAATTAGAGTGAGAGAAGAATATGCCATGATCCATTTATTTTACATCTATACCAATAAAATATCTTAAAAAACCCAAGCTTGACATTTGAAATTTCCATTTCAATAATTCTTTGAACTCAATAATAAAAGCATCATCATTTCCTATGAACATTAAATCATCTACATATAACAAAACAATAAAAATCTTACCATATCTCTCCTTTATTTAATGTATGGGCTCGTTATATATTTTACTTAAACCATTGGTAATGAAGTATGAATCAATTATACTATACGAAGTCTTTGGTGCTTGCTTAATCCCATAGAGTGCTTTCTTGAGCCTATGAACCTTGTTTTCTTTTGCTAGTACTTCACATCTAGGTTGTTGATCAACATAGACTTTTTTTTAGTGCTTTATCTAGGAAGACATATTTTACATCCATTTGATATACCTTCCACTTGTGCTGGGAAACTATTGCTAAGATAACCCACATGGTTTCCATGAAGAGATGAATGCTTTGAATGATTTATGATGCATCAAATGAGTTTATTTATACAAGAGAATCAATAGTTATATAGTTGAGCTGACCTATGGTAACTACTAATTACAACATAACCAAAATCTATTCAATGTAATAGATATGCTAATAGCGGTAATAGCTATGCTAACATTCCCCCTTTATTACATTATTTTTACAAATGTACCCCTAAAATAAATAAAATGTCACCTTGCCAAGTGACTTCATTAGTATATCTGCTACCTGTGTATTTGTTAGGTAGTACATGAGCTAAATATGGTGGTTCGAGACATGTTCTTGAATATAGTTGCACTGAAACTCAATGTGTTCGGTCCTCTCATGAAATAATAGATTATTGACAATCTTTAACACACCTTGATTATCACAGAAGAGAAACAGTGGCTAATCTTTAGGAATGTCTATGTTAGATAGAATACAATGTAACCAAATTACCTTGCATATAGCTCCTTGTATAGCATGATATTCTACCTCTATGAATGAGAGAGTAACTACATATTGCTTCCTAATTATCTACAAAACTGGTCTAGAATTGAGATGAAAAATTTACCCTAAGGTTGATTTTCTATCATCAACAGATCCAGTATAATCTGAGTCTATGTATCCCTGCAAGAAAAAAATTGAGTTCTTATATTTTAGACCATAATCAACTGTACCTTGGACATATCTCAAAACATGATTCACTTTAACCCAGTGACATTTCTTTATCTCTTGAACGAATATCAAAATATAATTGGTAGAAAAACATATGTCTGTTTTAGTATAAGTCAAGTAAATGAGACTCCCAACAAGCTTCTTGTAGTGAGTTTCATCTGCTTGAAGTGACTCCTCAAAATTAGAGATTTGAAAACCTTTCACCAGTAGAGTTGACATTGGTTTACAATATCTCATTCCATATTTCTCAAGGATTATCTTGGCATATTTCACCTATGAGACAAAAATATGATTCTTTTTTTTTTTAATTTTCAAACCAAGAAAATAATGAAGTAGCCCCAAATCTATCATGTCAAAGGATTTCTTTAAGTCATTCTTTACTTCTTCAAAAAGATCATCTGAACATCATATAATCACAAGATCATCCACATACAAAACTAGAATGATAATCTTTGTCCTTACTTTATTGATATACAAATTAGTATTTGAGGGGATACGAATAAATTTATGTTATAATAGATGATGATCAATCTGAATGTACCATGCCCTTGGTACTTTCTTAAGTCCATAAAGAGACTTAATTAGATGGCATCCCTTTTGAAGATGTTGTTCATCAATTAAGCCTTTTGGTTGTGTCATGTATACGTTTTCTTTGAGATCACCATTAGAAAAAGTACTTTTCATGTCCATTTGTTGAAGATTCCACCCCTTTTGTGATGCGAGTAGGAAAATAACTCTGATGGTCTTGATATTCATAGTGGATTCAAAGGTCTCCTCATAGTTAATTTCTTCTTGCTGAGCATATCCCTTTGCAATAAGTTATGCCTTATATTTGTTGATGGATCCATCTACCTTTTACTTTATCTTGAAAATCCACTTGTAGCTAATTGATTTATTTTGTATAGGGAAATAGACAAGTTCCCATGTCCTATTTTTAATGAGGGCATCATATTTAGCAGCCATGGCATTCTTTAACTAAGGTTGACATAAATCCTCTCGAGATGTCTTTGGGTTAGTGTTATCAACTACTAAATTCATCAGTATAAGATTAACTTCTTATCTCACCTACCTTCTGGTATAAACTCTTAAATAAGTATTTGGATTAGAGTTCAACTATGAGTCCTTGATGGTGTTATCTATCAATTTTCGACAACAATGCTACTACTAATTTGATGAAGAATTATCTGCTTGATTTTGAAGATCAAGAAATAGTTATCATTCACCTTTTTCGTGATAAGTTTATTCATTCTCAACATCTAAATATGGGAACAATCTATGTGAGGTGATGTGTTTTGACTCCTTCTATGGCAATGAGTCAAATGATGACTCATCACAAACCACATATTAACTTTCAGATATATTATTTATCTTAGGATCCATGAGACAATATGATTTTGAGGTGGTATTATACTCTAATAGAAATCAATGGATTGTCTTTGGTTCTATCTTCTTCATGTTTTTATTAGGGACATGCATATATGATGTACAACTAAATACTCTAATATGAGAGATCAAAGGTTTATGACCACTCTATACCTCTTCTTGTGTCTTGTCATATAAAATATTTATAGGTTCCCTATTGAGAAGATATATAAGTATCTAAACTACTTCTTCCCAAAATGGTGAATCCAACTTTGTAATGGAAAACATGCAACAAGCCATCTCCATGACTGAATAATTTCATCACTTTACTGTTCCATTTTATTATGGTGTATAGGGAGCAGTTAGGTGTTATTTGATGTTGTGTTTATTCAAAGATGCCAAAAATTATTTTGATGTGAATTCCCCTCTTGATCTGAGTAGAGGAGTCGAAGAGGCCTCCTTAACTAGGAGACAATAAAGTGGTAGAAGAACATAAAATGAGTTAAGGCTTCACTCTTCTTCTTTAGATAGAAAACACATGTCTTTCAAGATAAATCATTAATGAACAATTGAATTTAATTAAATATTTAGAAAGAAGCAGGCATGGGTTTACACATATTGATATATACCACATCAAGACATTCCTCATCTTGTGAAGAAATCAGCTTGAATAAAACCCTATGTTATTTGTTGGTAAGGCATCCAGGGCATATAGGAAATGAATGTGATATCTAAGGAGGTCAAGGATCAATGGCCTTAAATATAAGATGTTAAAAAGAACTAGTATAAAGGTGCTCATATAAATAATTCCAAAATGTTGTGGATTATGCCATAGAGGTAGAGAGAGAAACAACATCAGATGAAACTACATCTAGGGAAAATAATCAATCCTTCAAAAAATCTCTAGCGATGACTTGACAATCCTGTTAGAGGAGATAGGATTTTGAACCATTCTTGATCATGAACTCTACCTTAACCTTATGATTTTAAAGATGACTTACAAATAAGAGAATTTTTGTCAAGTGAAAGACATATAGTACCTTAGTGAGAGTATAGTTTTGCGTCTCAATACGAATGGTGAGAGTGATACTTCCTTTTTTAACATACTCTTTTTCATCTATAATTCAAACTCAATCTCTAATTTGTTAAGTCATTAATGAATAAAATAGTTCTTTATATCATATCATATGCTTGATTGCACTATAGTCGATGAACCAAACTTTGATCATGTGTGATGAGGTTTAGGAGACAAGAACAATGTCATTAGGTGCACCACTACATCATACTTTTTTAGGTACCTCCTCTTTAGAGTCGTCATCCTATTGATGTTGTGCCAATACATGTGCATGATGTTTCCATTGTCGAGGATGTCTCTTTGATTTATGTGACTCATCTCTACCAATTTTTCTCTCTTGATTGGATGAGCCTTATGTCAAAAAATTATACCAGTAGCTATCAATATCATGTGTATTGGTGTGGTAAATGTGACACCATATTTTTTCCTTTGTATATTTATTTTGTTGTTGTGTCTGCTTTGGTGGTATTTTTTATAATTTTGGACCATGTGGTTTGGGGATCAGGGCTTTATCCTCAAACTCTTTTTCAAAAAATTGAATAGCTTTTTATTATTAAAGTAGATTCACCATTTTTTTTAAAAACACTACTTACTTTGTGATGTTCAGTATCATGATGAACATACAAAATTGAGAGGTGATAACTCTGAACGTGATCAAAACTAATAGATTTTCTTTGATATTTTCTCCAAGTGTAATCAATTCAACTCATATTTATGCTACCCAACATAATAATTCCTCAACTTTCTCACCGTCTTTCATACTAAGAGTATGACATTTTTATTGGAGATGGAGTATATTCATAGGATTATTCACCTTGTATATGGTGGAAAAAATGTTCCAAGCCTCTTTCAATTTTAAAACATATTGAATGTCAGGTTGGACCTCATTAATGACACTAGTGTGACCAACATGAAGCTTTTTCATTTAACTTTTCATATTTGACTTGCTTATCGACCCCGGTAGGATGAGTCACCATAGCAGTGACAATGCCCCATAATTATTCAAATTAAAGAATCATTCACATCTTCATCTTCTATTTGATGAAATTTTCCCCTTTCATGAGTTGGGAATCAGACAAGAGGAGTTTGGGTGCAGACATATTTATTCTTTTTTACATTAATTTATACACCATTTTACAATGAAAGCAATATTTTATTCTTTATATTGTATATAAAAAAATGTATCTGCCTTTCTCAAATTTTACCTTCTTCTTTCTCTATTATGGCATTGACCATCCTCTACTTTTGCACTCACTTTGGATTGGTCAACTTTCCAAAATGAACTAGATTTTAAAGAGTTGAAATTCTTCTCTAGCCCATCTCTTCTTTGCACTGCACCAAAAGGAAGGAGCTATGCTATTAGACTTCAATTTTTTGATTGAATTGAAAAGTATTTAAAAATAAATCACACACAATAGAATAAGATTCAATTAGCTAGGTTGAAATTCCATTGATTAGGGAAATGAAAGACCTTTTTCTACACTTTCCTTTGGCATGGATTTTTTATACTACAACAATCCTTCTACCATGACTATGTCTTACTGTGGTTAATAGGTTTGCAAGCCATCAATCCTTATAAGATGAGAGCTTAATATCTTTGATCTTCCTGGTTATATTGCATAGTTCATAGATTCCCAATATTCTATTATACATTCAACATCTTTTTTTTCAAGTAGATGGTGACCATGTATTACTTTGGTTGACTACATCAAATTCTTAGGTACATTGACTAGGCTATTGCACAAGTCAAAGGTCTATGTTACACCTCTTAGCTACACATGATTCACCACCTCTTGGCTGTGAATATCACATCAAATGCTCTTAGACATTGTCTCGCTCTGATACCACAATGAAGAGATAAATGCTTTGAATGATTTATTATGCAATGAACATGTTTATTTATAGAAGAGAGAAAGTATTTATATACTTGAAATGACTTGTGGTAGACAATAACTATAACATCATGAAGAATTAATCAATGTAATAGCTATGCTAATAGAGATAACAACTATGATAACATTCCATTCTTATGATAGGAACATAAGTCTCATCATAGTCTCCAACAGGTTGTTATTTATATCCCTTAACAACCAAACTTGATTTGTACCAATCAATTTTTCCTTCTTTTATACTTTTGGCCTTTTAGACCAAATTTAATCCAATCACTTGTTTACCCTTAGGTAAATAAGCTAACTCCCATGTTTTGTTTCTTTTTATTGCATATATTTCCTCATCCATGGCTTTAGACCTTTTTTATTCTTTCATAGATTCTTTAAAACATGTAGGTTTATCTAGAGAAAATAAAACAAAATTGAAATTTTCATTAAGATCATCATACCTTAAGTCATCATAGATCTCCCTCAACCTCCTTGTCTTTGTAGGTATAAGGGAAGCAAAATTTGAATTTGAACTGGTATTGAATTTGCTTGATTGAGGAACATGTTATGAAGGTGATGGATGTGTTACTAATCATTCTTATTGATGATCTATGACTCGTTCAATTTGATCATCTTCATTTCCATCATCTATGAGTATTGATTCTAAGATACCCAATGTAGTGTCAATAGTGCAATCCTATGATTCATTTTTTATTAATTTGACATACTTGCTAATCACAACCTTCTTATAATAGGTTTAAATGATCTATATGCTTTAGTGTGTTCAAAATATTGAAAGAAGATACACTTTTATCCTTTTTCATCAAATTTATGACTCTTTTCCTTTAGCACATGTGCATATGCCACACACCCAAATATTTGTAGATGTCAACACTATACATTCTATTTGTACATGCTTTTTATGGAGTTATGTTTTTAATAGCTTTTGTGGGACACTTGTTAAACAAATACATGATGTTTCTATGCCTTCACCACAATGTTCTTTTGAAATTCCCTTGGCTTTCAGTATGCTTGCAGCCATATCATGGATGTTCCTATTTATCCTTTCTACCACTCCATTTTGTTGTGGAATTTATCTAACATTCAACTACCTTTCAATTCCTTCGTTCTTGTAAAAATTTAATAATTCCATAGAGACATACTCTCCATGTCTATTTGATCTCAGGGACTTGATAAAATATCCATTCTATTTTTCAACAAATGACTTAAACCACTCGAATTTATCAAGAGTCTTTGACTTATTATTTATAAAACAAATCCAAAATTTCCTATTATTATAATCTATGAAGGTTAATAAATATGCATTCTTAGAGTGGGTGAGAGTTTTCATTGGGCCACACAAATCTGAGTGTATCAATTTCAAAGGTGATTTTACCTTTCTAGACATCCATGATTGAAAAGATTGCCTATGTTAGTTTCCTAGAATACATGTCTGACATTTTCATTTAGGTTCTACTATTCTTGGTAGACCTAAACTATATTCTTGTTAAATAAAATATCTAATCCATAAAAATATAAATGCCCATACCTCAAATGCCATAGTCTAGATGCATCCTTGAGACTGTCTTGAAGGCCGCTTCATGTAGTACTATTGTACTTTTAAGTGGATCAATTTGCATTTTGAGAAGAAACATGTTGTTCCTTGACATTTGAACTATAACTATAATGTTTTTTTTGGCCCCTTTATCAAAGATTTTGCACTATCCATTCTCCATCAGGACTATATATCCCTTTTGGAGAAGCTTTCCAATACTCAATAGATTATGTTTCAAATTTGGAGCATAATAGAAATCCTAGATTGCTTTCCTTTCACTTTGCTTCATGCAGATAAAGACAGTCCCTCTGCCAACAACATGAACTTTTTTCATTATTCCCCATTTTAATATCTGATTGAATATTCTTATCAATGGAGGAAAATAGATTCTCATTACCACTCATGTGGTTACTACATGTGCTATCCAAATACCATACCTCGGCATTGCTCTACTTAGCAACATTGCATATAATGAACATGTTTGGCAAATGTTCATGTTCATTTACATTCTCAGTGGCTATATTTGTACTTTTCTTTGATTGGTTATATTGCCTCTTTCTATATTCACTAGAAAAATGACCATTCTTATGACAATAATAACATTGAATATTACTTTTATAATACCTTTGATTTCAGGTACTACTCTTTTTCTTGTCTTAAAATGATAATTGGGAGATGCTTAATCCTTCTTGACTATCTAGACTTAGTAGCTCCTTCCTCTTCCTCTACCTCTAAAGCTTCTACCTTTGTTTTCTCTTCCTCTCCCCCTACCTTTGAAACTAACCTGGGCCTTGAGAGCTTGCTCTAGGGAAGAAGGTCTAAATCTATTCAACTGACGCTCATGGGTTTGAAGAGAACCCATCAATTCATCCACTATCATCCTTGAGAGGTCTTTGGTCTCCCGAATAACTATAACAATCAGAACATATCCTATGGCAAAACTCCTAAAGATCTTTTAAACAATCCTTTATTCCTTTATTGTTTCACTATTAGTTCTTAATTAATTTGTTAAGTTATAGACTCTAGTACAAAACTCAATAATTAATTCATTATCATTCATTTGTGATGTTTCAAATTCTCTTCTAAGCATTTGGAGTTTTACTAACTGTACCTTATTAGTACCTCGGTAGGAATTTTGAAGGACCTCCCATGCTTCCTTGATGTAATTTGCTACTGCAATTCTTAGATATGTGGCTTCTGCCATTACTATCTCTATCAAATTCAATGCTTTTGCATCCTTCCTCTGATTTTCTTTCAACTAGGTCTTCTTGGCGTTGGACAATGCATTGTATGTTGCTTGATTGGTCAAATCTGTGAAGCCGGTGATCACACACTCCCATAAGTCATTCGCCACCAATATCATCTTCATCTTTTTCGCCCGAATATCATACTTTTGTCCATCAAATGTAGGCAGACACTTCCAAATTTTCTCATCTGATCTGGCCATATTGTGGTCATGGGCTTTGCCTTTTATTTCTACGGCTTTTGCACGGCTCAAATGATCAAAGGATCGGCCTGGAGATCTGCAACGCTTCTCTTCTACCTAAAGCTGATGACTGCCAATAATTTGCAAAGTTTGTGGTGAAGCAAATTGGACTGATAATGAAGCTTCTGTGCAGCCTCTTCTCCCAAGATCAAAATACTACACTCCGCCCTCAGCAATTTTCCAACGATCTAATAATTTTTTTTTCTAATGGGTGACAACTCTACAATGTTACCTTAGGCAATCTCCTTCACTCTCCTTGCAAGCTTCTGTTGATTGCTTGCGCTCTGCTTCTAGCTGGCTCTTCTGTCAACACTGAGCTAGCTGCCAGATATGTGGCTTTGGCAACAACTGTCTCTCCCTTTGCCTATTTTGCCCACCGATTGACCAACAATCATTTTTTTGCTAGACATGCTGGCATTTACACCATCAAAGTGCATTCAGATGCTTGACAGGTCTGATTTGTCACTCATGAGCTATTACGATCACCACCGGGGGTGAAGAAATTTCTTCTTGTTACCTACGCATTCCTTCACAGTATGGTCCAGCTTTGAAGCATTTGGCTTCTACAGTGACCTCTTCTTCCTTGGCCGGTCTGCAACCTTCAACCCAGGTGGATTCCTTATTGTAAACAGTGATCTGCTTTTGCTCCCTGATACCATGATCTTTTACAGTAGATACACATGAACCTTGACTCACTGAGTTAATGACTGGTTGAGCAGTCCTTTGGTTGACTATGCCACTTTACATGGCCTGCGATCTCTTTCCTCCAATAGTGATGTCAATTCCTCCAAAAGGATCTTATCTCTTTCAACGACAATCTCTTTATGCACCCTTTGGTTGGTTTAGGGTTTAGCTGGTTAAGCTTTCCCACGATCTATTTTCCAGCTCTGCTCATCTGGCTCCACACGATTATTCCACTATCTGTTGACTGATATGATCTTTCAACGAGCTTCCGACCCTTCAAAGTCCAGTGGCTTCTTCCTTCTTTGGCAGCGGCTAGGAGATCTCTTAGACATAGGCTCATAAAATTGCTGAGCTCTGATACCAATATGTAGACAACAAAAAGCTTTAGTTGCACTTCATTTCATGGTATTGCTTGCTTACATAATACCTAATTATAAAGAGGTCTTGACAGACTGTAAAAAACCAAATTTCCTATTTTAAGAAGTTTCTAACAAATTCCAGTAAGCTAGAAACGAGGAATAAAAAAATCAATACAAAACAACCTAACTAATTTACTTAAAATAGACGTGAAGAAATTACAACTTCCAACAATAATCATATTCAAATAATTCATTCATTTCTTTTGTTGTTATTGTTTTTGCAGATATTAGCACTGTATATTTCAATAGTTTAGATTTAACTTCAGAATTTATTGTGGATCGTTCGACACCTAAACTATCAAAATACTATTAAACTATGGAAACTTAACATCAACAGCTAGATTTTTTTAATAATGTACATGAATGGATGGTGATGATTTGATGCATTTATATTCGTAATTGTCAATTAAAGTTTCTAATCACTTTTGATTTATCAATAAGGATAATTATATATATAATTTCGTTTGATAGAAGTATTTTAAAATTTGACTCTATAAGATTAGAATTAGATGATTTTGCAAAGAGTTTTTTTAATAAGTATAGAGGGTGACATTTGTTATCTGAAGGGATTATTTTAGCAATTATTTTATATTGTAAGAAATAAACTTTCATACGTAATCTGTGAAAGAAGAATGTTAATAAATGTGAAAATCGGTAATCATTTATACATTTCACAATAATTAAATAATAATAAATTTTAATTTTTTATTTATTTAATTATTTAACCACTTTTAACATTTATTATATATTTTATTTTTATTATTTATTTTACTCCCTTATTTCATCATTACATTTTAAATATCACAGTTTATAAAGAAGGAAATATTAAAGAATAAGAATATGTGTACTTTATTCATCGAAAACGTAAGATGTGTGTCAAGGCATGCAATTTTGAAACTATGGAGTTAATTGGAAATAATTTTTATTTACTTTCTGAAATTTATTGAATCCATGACATTCACGCACTTTATCAAATCCCAAACTAGAGGATTTATTTCTTATGTGCCTTTTCACTACTTGCGTTGGTATATGCACAAGAAATTAGAGGGCATAATTCGTGTAGCACATAATTCAATTTTTATCTATTTTCATTTTCGATAGTATTTTTTTTTGGTATATTTTGGAATGCACATAAATATGGTGATTTAATGTATATTTTTGCTAAATATGTTTTTGAAATATTATTTTATATGGTTTGGGGTTTTGATGTAAGTCATATGATTTAGTGTTTTGTAATGGACTTATATTTATAATTTAATTGATTTGAGTTCAATTCTTAAAATAGTAAAAAGGGGTATTTTGTTTGAAATAAGTAAAAAATCTATTGATCATAGTAAATATATACTTAACATTTTTAGAATTATCAAAACTATAATGTTTTCCCCTTTTACTATTTTTCCGATTGTCGTTGCAACATTTCACATTGGCATGTCAACGATAAATATAACCTTGCAAATACTTAGATGTTAATGATATTTTGATTGATGAGATAAGATTTATAGGTCAGTAAATGATTGAAAATATATATTCTCAAGTATGCAAAGTATTTACAAAAAATGTTTATATGTGTTTTGGTGGAAGGTGTATGATTGAAGATTGATAATTTCTGATGACTATAATTGATACTTCATTAGAAATTATTGAAAATGAGGAGTTTAACCAACATATGAATATATTTGTAACAAATGAGAATGTACATCAATTTAAAAATAGAAAATTATATGAATTGAATTAACCTATTGCCCGAAGAATTTTAATTAGAGGGCAAAAAAATTATGTTGTTGCATTGGATATTGAATAATTAGAAGTTGAAGTATTGATTTATATTAGTACAAGAGTGATGCTACATAAAAAATGGGTAAAATAAGGTTTTATCAATGGTGAAATTGGATATGTTTTAACCATTGTATATAAACTAGGATTCAAATCCTTTAAACCACTTACATATGTAATGATTCAATTTATTCACTACATTTGTATTCCTTTTATTCATGCAAATCCGACTAAAATTCTAATCAATCCTATAGAAAGGGGTTACATGTGTAAGTTACATTTGAAATTAGCATGGAGATTGATAATTTATAAATCACACATCTTAACACTTGATAAATCCACAAGTGATATAGGACTTATAAAAAGATAAGCTTTCTATTTTATCTAATTTAGGAGAATAAGTGAATTGATTACTTAGATTTGATAAACTACTATTAAAAATTAAAATGCTACAAATATATAATAAATGGCACAAATTGATTTGTAACATACCGAATTTGAGAATATGATAAAAGGAGAAAGTACGAAAGAGATAAAAATTAACTAGAAAACTAAAATGCATGGAAGTGTGTAAAGCTAAAAATAGTTATGGGTGTTGTTGTGCTTAGGGAACACCTATGTCTTATAGATGATAGAATTTTGAGTTTTATGGCACAGGTTCACCTTCACCTATATGTTTAATTGAGAGTTCTTGATCCTTTTATCCATCATAAAAATCATTATATATCTTCTCCTTCACTTGTAATCCTAGCTAAATAGATCAAGAGGACAAATGTAATCATAGGGTAAAAATGGTTAGTATTTGAAGTTTTGATTGAATAAAACACCCCCTATGTTGAGTGATTCCTAAATAAAAATACTTTAAAAAGGTATCAAGCTCCATGTAGTTCTCCTATGCTACAATAGTTTGTGAAATATATTGTTAAAAAATGCTAGATTCTAGTGCAATTTTAATGTATAAATTACTTTGACATTGGATTATGATCTTAGAAGTGTATTCAGACTTTATCTCAAGGCTACTAAAGTTGTATGTATCCAGTATTTCTAGGAATATGGAAATTTCCCTTAATGTGCAATTAGAGTTATGGTGTTTTTCAATGTGTGAGGCTCTTGTGTTCAAAATAGTTTTAAGTATGGATTTATAGTTATAGATTGGGAAATATTTAGGATCGGGCTAGCTAAAAGTGTGGGATGAATTTTCAAATGCATTTTCAATTGAATGTTTAGTCATTCTTTTGTGGGATGATAAGGGTAGTGGAGTAGGACATTACCGAGGACTAATTTTGTCAAAATGGTGTGTTAGTGTCTTAAGAGCATAAGGTGTTCATCTGGGAGTAAATAATAGTTTGTTTATAAATTTGAGCTATTTTTCCTAAGGAATATGTACATTATTAGATCATTAGATTCCTTATTGGAATGGTTCATCCACCTCGAAAATGAAGGAAAGTGGTAATAAGGTTGTGAGATAATACATGAGTTATGTGTGTAAAAAGGTTGGTCACAAGTGCACTATTTTACCATTAATGTTAATTTATGTTTCTAAATTTTTCCATTTTTAATCTTTTAATGAAAAAAATTCAAATTATTAGAGTAAAAGGAAAAGTGTGTACCTAAAGTTACCAATGAAGTGTAGTCTTGAATGCGAACCAAAAGGCTAAACTATGTTTCATGTGAACTTGTAGTGAAACCTATATAAATCAACCCCTGCATATGACAAACATAAAGAAGTAAAGATAATAATACTTATTTATCTAATAAATAAGAACAAATATAATTGAATTCATCAAATAATTATTTCATTTTATTGGTGAAAAAATTGGTGATTGTAGAGGGTAGGACCCTCAAATATTTCTTCTTCATCGAATAGCTTGGATTTAAATGTGAATGCCCCAATCCTCATTTAAATTTGAGTTTTTTTAAGAACTCAAGTTGTGATTGAATCATTCATTGCATACCCAAAGTGTTGAAGTAGTTTTGGAATACCTACATCAATTTTAATATTTATTTATGCCATGGATACAATAGTTTTCGATTCTCTAGATCCATGGCAGAAGCAGTTAAACTAAAATTTGAAAAATTATCAAAAATCTCTCCAAAATAGGCTCATCAATCAATACAAAGTTCCTCATGATGTATAGTTTTAGGTTGATCAAAGCCTCACATTTTGATCTTATACTCATGTAATTTTGTACAAGAGAAAGGGAAAATAAAGGAACTAGTCTGCAAGTGGCCTTGGATTTTCTATCCATTTTGATCCATTAGATTGGCCTCTCGATGAATGTGAATGAAGAAGTTAAAATATAGGTTGCATTAATAATAATGGTGAGGAGAAGCAATATGAGACCATAACTATGGTACTAAGTCAACCATGAAGTTATGATACTCCAAGTCTCAAGATAATGTTCTTTACTTGTAGCTCTTACATTATGTGCTACAGATCATGTTGTTATTAGGACTAGCTTACCCCTAACTATTGCACATATATTATATAGTATCAAAAATAGGTCATATGTTCCACATCTCACTTAATTATTATTTAATCTTCCATTGAATAAGTTTGTATGTTTTTCATTGGTATTATATAAGGAAGTAATTAATATCCATTATATTTTATTCAACATTATACCCATTTCATTAGCATCAATATGCTTTAGAAACATGAAATATATTTAGAATGAGTTATGGAAGTGTTTCATTGAATATGTTATAGTATCATGATAAACTTATGTTAATATTATTTAAATAATAAAATATATTATATTATATCAAAACTATACAATAAAAGAATTCTAGGCATTGAAGTGGTAAAAATATTAAATCAATCACCTAATATACATTTATAAAATTAAAAAAAAAACAACTTAATAATAATTGACTAATAGTTTTTTGAAAATATCGAAAATCAAAAGATTAGATATTATTATAGTGATAAGTCAATAATGACTAATTTCTTTGTAAAATATTGAAAATTTCAATAGTTACATGTCATTATTGTGATAGATGAGTTACTATTTGAGAAATATTTAAATTTTATATCTTGCCATATCTCATGGAATGCCATTTTAACTACAACACTAATTTTTATATATACCTCCTCAGTTATTTAGTTTATCAAAAAACTATATTAACTACTAAAAATGACAATGCATGTAGCACAGAATTCAAATAACAATCTATAGGAAACATAAAATAAAATAATATTTACCTAAGAGGAAAAGGATTGATGAGTATAAAAAATGAGAATACTCACAAGCCTTGTTATTTGACACTCACATATGAGCTCCACAAATTCAATTTTAGGTGTGTAGAGAATGAGAATTGTATCACCTATTTTTAATGGTGGAAAAAAATCTATGGTGGATGCAAAAGCATAGAGCTGAGAGTATGTCAAACTCCATTTCTCATTGCCTACTTCATCAACCCATTTTAAAGCAAGTTTACTATCCAAGTGCACATGTATAGTCCACATAGGAAGACATAGATCCACCAGTGATTGGTCATGAAATATAACACCATAAGTCTCATATATTTTGGAAGATATATAGACCTAATGTTACATCAAATTGGGTAGGGAAAACACTCTTGTAAGGTATACAAAATTTTAAAGTGAATCATACAAATTCTTTACGAATAATAACTCAATTAAAATAAAGTTATATCTATAGGAAAAATTAACAAAGGGAGCTTAATCCTACTAATAACCTTTAGAAATTCAACCTATGATGTAATATCACTCATTAATATTCTTGAAGAATGGTTAAATTTTTTAATAATAGGTCTAAAATTTGAACCTTGACCCCATATCTACAAAATTAGAATATGATCATGTTATAAATTATGAATCAAAACCACTTATATCTATATTTTTAGCCCACAACCAAAAAATGAAAAGAGGTTCCAAGATATGATAACATAGCTATTGAAGAGTACAAAATATGAAGAGGTCTATGTTTATACGATGACCTCCATTTTATTATAATTGGGTACCAAGAAGCATATCCATTTTAGTTATGTAGAGACTTAAAAATAATGTCCTCAATAATATTCATGTATGGAACAAGGTTTATAATATCAAAGTATGGACATAGATTTAATAGTTAATTATTACAATTAGTTGTCATTCCATGGAAAATTAAAAAACCAAAGAAAAAGAAGAAAATATTACAGGTCAATATATGATTTGGGCAAGTATAACATAACCTATGGAAGGTATTATTCCAAGTGCATAGAATATGCTCTATAATTTTTTGAATGGATAATAAAATATTGATTATATCATAAAATATTTACTATAATAAACAATATATATTTGATTATATAAATATTCCCAAGATGATAGTCAGTGTTTGGCTCATTTCTCTGAGGGAGTTGAACATTAGCTAATTTTTTCTTTATTAACAAGGGTATATCACTTAGATTCATTGATTGAGACCCTTATCTTCGTATTAAATCCATTGAGTGAGACATTTATCAAGGCTTTATGTTGGATCTTTTAACTTGGTAACTATCTAATTTAAAATAAAACTAATATCCTAGACAGTGTTTCATGAGGTAATGATTTATTGATCAATGACATATGACAATGCCATTTTTTTTTTATATTTACAATATTTATTTTGAAAGGACATCTAAATTATGTAGTCAAGAGGATTGATAATATTTTTTCCCTATTTCATTTTCTATCTAAATTATTTTCATGTAAAAATTAGAATAATATATAATATAATAAATAAACTGGTGAAATACATTAAATAAGAAAGCAAATCAACTTTATTATTATTTTGGTTCAATATTATTGAATATTCATGCCTTGATTTTTTTAGGTAGTATTATTATAACATGATTTATGTATTTCATTTCTACTTATTTATTTATTTATTTTGATAGATTAATTTTTTTAATAGTGCCCAGAGGAACTTTTTATTATATGAATAATGTTTTTGATGTAGGAAATTATTTCTAAATTGGAGTAGATATTTTCTATTATAGGAGATAGTCTTGAATAAAAAATATTTAATTACAATGAAAAGCTAAAACAATTATTGTCAAAGATTTTGAAATTCTCAACATCATTTAAATGATCTTTGGATCATGTCTTTTTCTATCAATCGATCTTCATATTCATCTTTAGACATGAATTCATCCTTTTTTCCAATAACACTTTCACTCTCGATGCATGTGTTCCTTGCTTTATTTTTTGAATCCATAGGCCACTTGGGTCCTTCAAAAACCATGGATGAGAAGATATATTAGGATTAAATGTAAGGGGTGTTGAAATTAAATCATTAGAATAAAATCTATATAAACTCTAGCATGGGAATAAAGCAATGATGCCACCTCCACAAAAAGTCATTTCATCAAATAATTTCTTTATCATTGTGAGCAATAGAGACATGTTCATCTATATTGAAACCATTTTTTTACTTTGAGGAGTTTACCTTTAAGGCTAAAATTATTTTTATGTTTAATAAACTATCACATTTAGAACTTTTGTCACTAAGTCTCATGATTAATGATATTTTTAGTTTATGTGGTAATTTGTGTCTTTGACCAACCTAGTCTCACATGTAATAATTTTTTAATATTATGTTTAGATTCACTTAGTAATAACCTTGCCTTTATATGATTCAATATGTTATGTATTTTAAAGGATAAACTACTTCTAAATTCTTAAATAATCTCTTGTACATAACTAAATATTTTAAATTTATAGTTTAGTATCTTTGAGGTTTCTCATGCATAGGTTGATTGTGAAATGCATATTTAGTATTTCATTGATGTGTTTTAGTGAATTTTATATTTCATGATACTATTTTGACATATGAAACTATTCAATTACATGGTTAGATTTGGATCTTCAAAGACCCCAACCAAGTGTTTCATTGTTGATAGATTTATGTAATTTTAAAGGTCACTAGGTGCTAATAGCATAAAAAAATGATATTGAATTTTGTTGTCTATGGATCCATAAGTAGTGTTGTAAATAAAAGGTAACTAATTTATTGTAATTCAAGTTTGTAAAAAATGTAAATATAGTGGAATTTACTTTTACATTAAGCCTTGAGTCAAATTTTGAAAGGAAAAGATAAGGTTGAGATATCTATGGAGCTACTTCGAGAAAAATCTTAGAAGTATCATTCATCTCACTCATTCATGTGAAAACATATTATTATGTTGATTACATTAGAACTTATGCCAAGGTGAAATCCCTCATTATTTTCTCAACGGGTGGCCTGAGGATGAGGCTGGGCTTGATTTTGGAAGACATGGCCCATAAAAGACTAACCAAAATAAACTAAAGAATAACCCACAAGGATAAAACTTGCACTCATCCACAAGAATTTAATATGAAATACATCTTTCATTAAAATAATTTCATTATAATCAATAAACACACAATACTCTATTTTTATTTTCCAACTATAATTCCTTCTCATAAATTATAGGAGTTCACTTCCATATGTTAGATTTATGAAACCAAAAAATACCCTAAATAAAACAATTTATACTTGTCCTCTATCTTCTTATGTTTATTTATCCCATTTTTAAATGCTATGTGACTATCCCCACATGTATATTTTTATATAATTATCTCCTAAAAGAGATACCAAATATATGTTGGCATCTTATAGAGATTTAGTTTTGAATCATGCCCATGACATTAACTCATTCCATCTATATAATCTCCACATAGTCCAACTTACCTTGCATTACATATGATGGCCTTTCATTTTTTTTAGATATTTTCACATATACATGAGCTTTTGACTATGTAAAAATTGATCTATTTCATAATTTGGAAAATGTCAGGTGCACATTAAACCTAGTCTAGACCTTTTTCTTCAAATAATTGGTAATAAAATTTATTTTAAACCCAACACTTGGATAGCTAATTGAAACTTAATGAAATGTGTAAATATTCTTTTAGTGGTTACTTCACTAATTATTTATGTGGGAATTGGTATATATTTATAATTAAATCTTTGGGGAGGTTATAAACCACATTTATGTAGTATGAGAGAATATTAAGAAAATTATAGAGTAGGTTTACATTGGAACACATTTTATTAATCATCTTAACATGGGAAACACTTAGATGCGCCCCATATTCATTTGAAAAAAGTTATGATAGTGACTAGACAACAATGTGTTATATTTCCATTAATAAAACATTCAATATCTTTCTATTATAAAAAACATGGCCATTTACTTCCCCATTTTTATACAACTGTTTTTTTTTAAAGTATAATAAAATTTATATTGAAGGGTAGCTTCACAAGTCATGGGCATAACTAAAAATCATGTATGATTCTCCCTTAATTTCATTTGACTATCTACAGTTCAATACTCAATATCACATTACCTACTAAACACTAACATAATTAAGTTTGATATTGCTCTAATAGATATATTCATCCATGGATAACAAAATCAAGTATTATTATCCTAAATTGAGTATGATGTCTTCCCAAAAACTATTGATTGATCATAGTTGTTTGTCTGAACTAATGTCTCAATATATGATTATAACTAGGTCCAATTACTTAGATATAATTTCGGCAATATTTTTATCACAACTTCTCCTATGTTATACATATTATTTTTTATTGCACTTAAAGATGACATAGACAAATCTTTTATTGGGATAAGATTTTTTAAGCTAGTCTTACAAAGGCATTGATAAGGAGAGAAAGAACATTCATTCATATACCATCAACATTTTTAAATCTTATAAGGTTTTCTATTTAATTTAGAATAGATTAATTTATGATATTGATAAGACCATAAACTAGCCTAGTATATGATGTTAGCGCTAAAGATGATGCATCATTGCCTTAGTTTTCAATAAGCCCACTAGTAATAGGTACCTAATAATAGATTTTGGTGCCCCTATCCCCTACCCCATATTTTTTTGATTAATAATTCACATAAGAGATTCATAATTAAGTCAAGAAACAATTATCTATAACCTTAATAAATGGAAAAAAGCTTCATTGCACCTCCAAAATGAAAATATAGGTACACATATAAAACCTGTTATGTTATGAAAAAAGATATGTTGTAGGATGAATATTTTTAATATATTTACTAAAAGAGGAGATATGAAAATAAATTTTCCTAGTATAAATGATAACTAAAAAGACAAAATAACCTTATTTATTTCTTCATTAACCATGGGCTTTGTATTACTTCAACTCTACACTAGTTTTGGGTCCATTAATAGTTGACCTAAAACTTCATTTATTGATAATTAAATTATAAACTTATTCAGATCATCTGTAAGGCCATATTGAACCTCCCAAGGGATACACTAACCATCTGGAGTCTACAAATTGATAATATTTTATTCTATTTAAATTATATATAATGACATATAGCCTAAGCCCTGTAGTTAAATACAAATAATTATATACATTTAATTGTAACAAAAATACATTTGTAAAAGTACATCTAGTGGAATATATTTCTATTTGAAACTGTGTACATCATCATATAACTATGGTAATATATGTATGTAGAGACTTTTCAAGTTTAAATTTCACCTTATTTTTTTATAGTTTTATGAACATATATTTTGAAAGGTTCCCAACAAGACCATGTTAAATTTTAAGGAATTCCTATATATGTCAAATTACTCTCAGATGTCTAAATGTCATATATTGCATGAAAATGCTATTATTAGGTGACAGAAAATGTAGATCAAAAGAGAGCTTCAAAAATTGACTATCTAATTCATTAACCAAAACATACAAAGGATGTACATTATATAGTTAGAAATTAGGTCACCACAAGGGTAAAAAATCAACTCACAATTATAAAACACATTAAGTGTATTTCCCTAATTTAACTTAACAACTCTAATCAAGATGACTAACAATCATGTAGGTAAAATCAAAAGTAGGATAAAGCCTACATGAACACAACCATGAAGTGTAGTTTAGATGGTTAGAAGAATTGGGTCCCAATAACAAGGCCTTATGAGGTACCCAATCATAATTTAAATCCAATAATTGGATAAAAAGTGAAAACTTATAGGACAAAACACTTAACCTAAAAGAGAGAAAAGAAGAGAAGGGGGATAAAAATCCAAACTAGAATCTATAACTATATCTATCCATCACGTATCCTTCAATGGAGTTATAGAGAGAGATTTTGGAACAAATTAGAGTTTATTCTTTAAAATAAAATATACCAATGGATCAGGTATGAAAAACTGTTTACTTTTGAACAAAACACCTCTGAATTATGAGTTACTAATCAAACATTAAAATGAATATGGTTTACCATCATTAATGGACCATTAATGAAATTTGCTCTAAAATTTTAAATGCACTAAGGGATAAAACACAAATATAGCCTTATATAAAAGTGTTAGAATAGGAATTTAACCATAAATATCTTCAAGCAAGCTAAAGTCTTAACCATTCCACCTAGACAATGACATGTGCTCCTAGATGACAAAATTCCATTTTAAGAGAAAAATATAAAGCAAAACTATTTCAAAATGATTAAAAAATGATTTTAGTTGTGTTATTTTTATTATTTTAGATTTAGGTTTTTAAATTTATCAAAGGAAAATAATGGAATTAGAGAGGCATCACCAAGGGGGGAGAAAATAAGTCCAGGGTTTGATAAACCAAAAACTCAAACCATTGCTTTCCCTTTGCAACATATAACTTAGGCCCTACTAATGATGGACCAACATATGCTAAGATTTCAAACCATTTTAATAGTTATTAAGAAGATAATGAGTGGAAAAATGGGCTATGTGAGGGGTGTCAGGAATGCAAGCTTCAATCAAAATGGATTGCATAGCCAAAAAAAGGAGATCTTTATCTAAAATTCTATCTATATCTTTTAATGATGAGCCTTTTAATGCATGCTCATAATTTTAAATAATCATATTATTAAAGGTATTTCAATATTTCTTAACATGCCTATTCCACCGTTTTCCAAGTATAGGTTTGCTTGAAAGGCATGTCAAGGAGGAGAACAAGCCCTATAAATAGTTCAATATGTTGAGGATGGAAAGAATGATGGTAAGAAAGGAAGATGAAACAAGCATAGATATTATTTATATATAGTCTAAAGGATCATTCACCCACCATTTCTAATTCTATTATATATCCAAACTACTTGAATAAAGGTTTTGACATAGCACCATTTGAAGGTTGTACATAAATTATTGTCAAAATTGATTGGTTGTGGTAGAAGGAAGTTGACTAATAAAGATAATGCACTAGGATAATAGAAAACTATGTAGGTGCATGTAAGGTTCAAAAAGATCAAACCTAGTTTCAACCAAACCCTATAAAAATATCATAGATATAACATTCCATAGAAACCACATGAATAATAAAATCTCAAGATTTGAGAAATAATTAATAACATAAAACTAGATAATCAATAAAGCAAATTGGAACTTTAATATAACATTATATTATTTCAATATCTTTAAACATCATATATTGCTCAGAAACTCTAGTTTTAGGTGGGAGAAAATGTAGATCAAAATAGAGATTCATAGATTTATTGTATGATTCATTAGATAAAAAATACAAAGGAGGTACATTATATAGCTAGAAAGTAGTTTACCATAAAGTTAATAACTCAACTCACAATAAAAAAAAAATTATGTGTATTTCCTCTAATGACCTTAAAAACCCTAACAAATCTAACTAACAATTGGGTAGGTAAAATAGAAAGTGACGAAAATCATACATTAATAATATATACTATTTTTTCTCATGGTCATATCTTGTCCAATTCCATAATAATATGGTATATGTTTCTTATACATGCCTAAAACACTAGGTAGATGGTGAGAAATATGATTATTGTTTCTATTTATGATAAACACTCTTTTTGGAATTTATATTATGTTGTTGGGGATGAAGATGAAAGAATAATTTGTAAAACTCAAATCAAATCTAGGAATTAATATAAGGTTCTAACAAGATATGAACCTCCCATTTCTATAACTAAAATATTCATTATGTTATGCAACTAGTTATTATTGTGGTCCATGGGAAAATGTATTATTTTATATTTAAAGCAATAGTTTAAAATATAGCTTCCCATAATATACGTAAAAAATCAATACCTCAATTTATTTATTCACATCATTACTAATAGCATTGTTATCGTCCTTCAAATCTTATAAAAAAAATAGCATTGTCATTCTTTTCCAATGTAAAAGACGATATAAAGTAATGTGAAATGATAAGGAGCATCCATTGATTTCACCTAAGCAATGTAAAATGCTAATATTTAAAAAATTCAAGGTAAACAAAACTAGATATATTATTTTCATTATTGCTTTAGTCTTCTTCTTTATGAGAGAGATGCCTACAATAATTCCAAGAATGATGTCAACTAAAAAATTTAAAATAACAATTTACCAATTGAAGCATATCTTCAAATGGAACCATTACATAATTTCATGGGAATAAACCCATCAAGTAATATATTATATGGTAGAAGGCATATTATTTATAGGAAATAAAGTTTCCATGTCATCCCTATTTTCTTCCTATGTTCTAGAGGTAAAATCATACTATTGTCCAGTATAATACTCTTAATTTATACTAGGAATAAGAAGATGAGTTGGTTCTTATGTTATTAAATGAATTAATACTAAAAACTGAAAATAATGTCTCCCCTTCAGTGTGTTGAATTAATTTCTTCCACAGTAATAATGAAACCATCATGGATGAGGGAAGATAAAAAAAAGAGGTAGTGATTCGTATAGATAGCTCCCCAAACTAAATCAATTTATCTTTTACGTAAATGCCCTTGACATTACATGCTTTTGATATGTTGTATCTTAAGATTTTGATATTGATCTTAATTTGGTTTAGTACACAAGCCATACAATGCAAAGAAAATATATTCCATTTATCCTCAATGTTTTTAGCCTCTCTATGGAAATTAACCTCCACATTGTTAATTCATGCACTAATTTACTCAGTGCAGGAAAAAATGAATGCCATGTTATATAATTTTCATCATTTAATAGATCAAAATTAAAAATTATATTGAAATGCAAAATTAAATAATCTGACTGCTAAGCACCTTCGGAAAGTTAAAGAGAAAAAAGACAGTTTGAAAAAGAAAAAGAAAAGGTTTGTGATTTTATGGTATACTAGTTATTATCAAAAATTTGTGTAGGAATGCTCATTATATATATATATATAATATATATATATATATATATATATATATATATATATATATATATATATATATATATATATATTAAAATAGGAAAATGGGTTACATAGAGAAGATTCTTGAAAGAGCAAAATTCTATGGATTTATGAACATCACTAGATAGAACATTTTTACATTAAAAAAGAGGATGCATTTTAATGTTATTAATACATTATTTGAGTACCTATCTCAAACAATAAATTTATCATTAGTAATATTTTATAAGACTATGATCTTCCTACTAAATATTTTGGACTTCCTATGTATATCAACAATAAAATCATAAATAATGTATTACACATGAGAGTTATTTCAATTTGTGTTATTGAATACCTAATCAATGCCTTAAGAGATTGAAGCATATGTAACCCTTTATGGACAATTACACTAAGCCAAATATTATTTAATAATTAATTACAAACTAGAATTTGTCATTTAGTAATAAAAGAAATTGATATTCATGTACTTTTACAAATATTTCTTGATATTTCAAAATTTAGTATATATATTTCATTGTTATAAATATAGCATGTAAATTTTAATGTGACTTCCCAATTGTATTTTTTATGCCTTATCGGTTCATACCCTATGGATCCAAACTCCAAAATAAAAACCGATAATTTAATATTAAAACATTATTTTCCTATGTCATATTTTACTCTTTTATAAATTATTGTTATTTTGTTTCATTAAATTTTACCAATGTTTTTATAATTTAAATTGATTTTAATAGTATAATCCATATCATATGATGTTATTATTGAACTATGGGAGTCAAATCATGTTCAAATATTATTCAATAAGGGTTATTAAACATCTAGTTCTATGATAGGATGCACTAATACTTACTAATAATGTGTACATCCATATCTAGCCCTAAAAGTTATAGTTTCTTGAATGTATCCATGTAAGGCATATGAACATCAATTAATACTAAATAAAATTTATCCTTGTTGTCCTTTAGTAAATATAGGTTTTTAATTTCAAAACCGCATGTTGTAACTAAAAAGTCACAAAAACACCTATTTCATATATATATATACATATACATAGAATGTGTAAATATATAAATATAAATGGACATAATATATACATATATACATACATATATATATACATATATATAGAATACATAATATATATACATACATGAGTAATAGAATTGGATTGTCATCAACAATCAAAACTCTCATTCCCACTAGAAAACCTTCATTCTACAACTCATACACAACTCTTTGATTGTTGCCATTATTGATGCTTATATTCCCTAATATAGTGTTTTGAAGAGACATGTTGTTCCCTATTATGTTTCATATATAATTAATACATTATATTATATATTGTTTTTAATTCTATGAAAAATATTATCTAGATGTCATAAAATAATAAATTAAAAACTATATTACATAGGGATAATTAAAAATTTATATTACTATACTTCTATATGAGGGTGGTTGTATTTTTGATTTAATATATTATGTGATGTTTATAAAAATTATATATGTTATGGAGAAAATATTTATTATTCATAGATTTTTTTATTTGGTATATTATTGAAAAAAAAATGGGTTGCATAAGAGAAGATTCTTGAAAGAGCAAAATTGAATATGGATTTATGAACATCACTATGTTAGATCATTTTTACATTAAAAAAGAGGATGCATTTTTGTTATTAATACATTATTTGAGTACCTATCTCAAACAATAAATTTATCATTAGTAATATTTTATAAGACTATGATCTTCCTACTAAATATTTTGGACTTCCTATGTATATCAACAATAAAATCATAAATAATGTATTACACATGAGAGTTATTTCAATTTGTGTTATTGAATACCTAATCAAGGCCTTAAGATATTGAAGCATATGTAACCCTTTATGGACAATGTACACTAAGCCAAATATTATTTAATAATTAATTACAAACTAGAATTTGTCATTTAGTAATAAAGGAAATTGATATTCATGCACTTTTACAAATATTTCTTGATATTTCAAAATTTACTATATATATTTCATTGTTATAAATATAGCATGTAAATTTTAATGTGACTTCCCAATTGTATTTTTTAAGCCTTCTCGGTTCATACCCTATGGATCCAAACTCCAAAATAAAAGTTGATAATTTAATATTAAAAGCATTATTTTCCTAATTCAATTTTACTCTTTTATAAATTATTGTTATTTTGTTTCATTAGGTTTTTACCAATAGTTTTTTAATTTAAATTGATTTTAATAGTATAATCCATATCATATGATGTTATTATTGAACTATGGGAGTCAAATAATGTTCAAATATTATTCAATAAGGGTTATTAAACATCTAGTTCTATGATAGGATGCACTAATACTTACTAATAATGTGTACTATCCATATCTAGCCCTAAAAGTTATAGTTTCTTGAATGTATCCATGTAAGGCATATGAACATCAATTAATACTAAATAAAATTTATCCTTGTTGTCCTTTAGTAAATATAGGTTTTTAATTTCAAAACCGCATGTTGTAACTAAAAAGTCACAAAAACACCTTTTTCAGTCTTATAGAGAATTAATAGAATGTGTAAAGATATAAATAAAATGGAATAATTAAACAATTATATGTAAGTACATAATTACATTTATCCAACATGAGTAATAGAATTGGATTGTCATCAACAATCAAAACTCTCATTCCCACTAGAAAACCTTCATTCTACAACTCATACACAACTCTTTGATTGTTGCCATTATTGATGCTTATATTCCATATTATATATTAGTTTTATATATAGTGGCTTTCATGAAGAGCTAAAAAGTTGTTCCCTATTATGTTTCATAATAATGGGCTAGTCCTTATATTATATATTGTTTTTAATTATATGAAAAATATTTCTAGATGTCAAAAATAATAAATTAAAAACTATATTACATAGGGATAATTAAAAATTTATATTACTAAACTTCTATATGAGGGTGGTTGTATTTTTGATTTAATATATTATGTGATGTTTATAAAAATTATTTATGTTATGGAGAAAATGGTTGTATTATTCATGATTTTTTTTATTTGGTATATTATTTGAAAAAATATATGTGATAAGGAGATAAAGAGTTTGAGAGAATTATGAAATTGAACTTTTGAATGTGGGGTTATTCTATTTTTGTTTTAATATAGTATGTTATATCTATTTGCACAATTGATTTATATGTTGGAGCTCTAATTATATAATTCATTTGGTTTTGATCTATATGAGGGATACCTATGTTAACCACAAAGAATTTTTTGATGCATTACACTTAGGATCATGCTATGCAAATTTTAAAATATGTGCAAGGCTTCTTGGAATATTAAAAATTATAGGTAACCATTTATATGGTAATAATGTTTTCAGCCTAGATTTTAGGCTAGTGTTTAGTTAGGCTCTACCAATGTCTATCATGGAATATCCATAATCCTCTTCTTATTTTATCCCTTTAGCAACTGTTAACCATCAAATAGGAAGATGTGGTTGTATGAATGTTTCCATATTTTTTTAATAGTCCTCTAGAGCTAAGCAACAAGTTGTCACTACAAGTATTCTCTTGGATAGTGAAGTCAGTATGATGGTGGTAATAGTAATTCATTGGGAATGAAATTATATAAGAAGGAATTGTACTTGCTAATGTAACTACCTACAATAGGGTCATCCAATAATCTTGTAAGTTGATGATTTATCATTCTCTTTTTACTTCATTTGATCTTCAACAAAGTTGAATTTTTGGACCACCATTATACTTTGATTTGTATACTTGTAGGTTTTTTCTATGATAGTGTATGATTTGATTGCAATAGTGATGATAAATAGTTTAAACTTTATATTAGGATTTTGTCTCCTTTTCATCACTTGAGCTAGTTATATTGGTAATCTTATAATTATATTATATGCTTGATAAAAAAGGAAGGTGATATGAGAGCACACTAAAACATAATATATGATCGATAAATAGGGTGAGTTATATAAGAGAACATCAAATATTTTCAATTAAAAGACTAAATTCTATTTTTAATTTTGTTCTAAAGATCCTTGCCTAATATGAATCTTTCACCTTTTTTATTACTATGACATTTCCTTTCTTTGTGGATTTTTTAAGATTCTTTGGAGTCCTTGCCTTTGCACCAACATATTATTTTATAAGTTTTACAAGTGCCTTGTCTCTGTGGTTATTTTCCTTTACACCATCTCAATATCTTAAAGGGTTTCAAATATAAAAATAAGTGGTAAATCAAATGACATTATGCACAACATCAGTCACCAGATGGACATCTATATGAAATAATAGATGGAAAAGAGTGACCTATACAGGGTTAAAAAAAGCCTTTCTAGTAATCATTTTCACATTTGTCTAACAATTTAGAATCAAAACATTATTAGTTGAAAATAATTTCATGCATCAACATAATCCCATTATAAATTCCTCAATTTTCATAAAATAAGAGAAACTATAAATATTAGTTAATTCATATTATATATTAGTTTTATATCTACAACTTTATCATGTGGCTTATCATCAAAAAGCTAAAAAGATTTCACTTACCTTGTCTAGTTAACTGGGCGAGTCCTTCAAAATTCATGAATAAATTCATCTAAAATATTTCAAGTGTGTTTTAACATACATGAAAATGATATTTAATAATTTTTTATTAGCATTTTCATTCATATTTTTAAATATATTTTTATACATTTTATAATGCTTATCTATTTATAAATGTATTGAAAACTAGTTTGAATATGAGAATATTCATTTTCCATCATAATGTGTATGGATTTGATAATGCATGTAGTTCTATAATTAAAATTAATTTAAAGATTATAATTATGGAATTGTGGTATGAAATTTTGTAGTCTCCTATTCTCCTGGAAGGTGGCAAATGTGTGGTGCTTGTCAATGTTGTAAACTCCATACTAGATATATTATTTAATTTAAACAAGTATCAACAAAGGAATAAGAGTAAGATTTTTGAATTACACTTAGGATCATGTTTTGAAATTTTTAAAAAAAAGACTATTAATATGTATAAAAATCAATAAATTTTACCCATATTTTATCTTGATTTGTCATTACAACATAGATTTCACTAGTATAATAAGATAAAAAAACATGACGATCATAAGTGTCTAGATGAATCACATAGTTTTAACTGGAATGGATTTTAAAGAAATATATTTAATTCCATTCCTATACCATTCTATCTTAAGGGTTAATGTAATTTAGACACCCTTTTGTATTTTATCTTTTTGATATAATAAAATTCTTCTATACCCACTTGTGTGTACAAGATTCCACCCTAATTTTTTTTTATAATGTTTTTGATAATACTAATCCCAGAGAGTTTTTGTGTCATTGAAGATATTTGTACATTTTTTTAATAGAAGACATTTTATATTTTTATATTCATTAAATTCATTTTATCTCTTGAGAGATGATAGCTAGGATTAAATGATATTGTCTTTTGATATATTAAAAAAAAAAATTATGTCATCTCTTAAAAGACAAAATAAGTAGTATTTTTATCGTCTCTGGTGAGGCAATTGATTGACTCTAATAATTAGGGACACATTCTATTGAGATAATATTTAAGACAATACATAACTTCATTTTTTTCAATTTGAGACTATTTGTTTAAGTAATATCTCAAAACATCCCCATTTGTTGTAGTGTCACCTAACTCATATGCACTTATCAATATTTATAAAAACTCAACAGATATAATTATATTTTAATACTATCATAATAACACACACACACACACACACACACACACACACACACACACACACACACACACACAGAGAGAGAGAGAGAGAGAGAGAGAGAGAGAGAGAGAGAGAGAGAGAGAGAGAGAGAGAGAGAGAGAGAGAGAGAGAGAGAGAGAGAGAGAGAGAGAGAGAGAGAGAGAGAGAGAGAGAGAGAGAGAGAGAGAGATTATTCAATTATCCAATTACATATAAAAGTAAAAAATAGATAAATATTTATTTTAAATTAATATGTATTTGGTTATTCAATGAATATTGGACTTATTTCTTACAAGCTCACAAATGACATATTAAAAACTATTGAAAAAACATTAATTAATTTTTTGAAGGCACATCATCTCAGATATATATAGTATATCAAAGTAAATCTATATCTATTATCCATATATTTATATTAAAAAAAATCATGTTTATTGAAAATACATATAATTCAAACCTTGTTGAGACACAAGTTGTTTATTTAATAGACCAAATCAATCATCTTCTATTTGAACATGCTCTATATGAATCGAGAATTATGTAGGCATTAAAACTCAAACAATAAATGGAGTATTAATTAATATAAATGTATTTAAAAATGAAAAGGTCATTATTTATACAAATTAAATAATATTTATATTGGATAAGAACATGTATTTATTAAATTATTAACATAAGGTGAAGAAATGTTTATAGCATGTGTTAATCCAATTTTACCATGAGTACATTCATATATCATGTGTTAATGAATTTTAACTAATTCAACATATTCATGGACATAAATACAAATATAATTGGAATATAACTAGCTTCCCTTAAGACATTAACACCTTTGAAAAATTACATCCACAAAAATTGATAAATTAGATATAATGATTTTTTAAACATATGGTCCTCAATAAAACAAATTAATTTTATGTTATCAAATCATGATTTAAATTATTGATATGATGATGTATTGGAATCATTTCCAATTTAACTTGTTGATGTCCCTTCAATGTGTGTGTGTGTGTGTGTGTGTGTGTGTATGTGGGTGCATGTGTGTGCATGTGCACATGTGTGTGCATGTGTGTACCTATGCTTGTGCATGTGTGCATGTGCATGTGTGTGTGTGTGTGTGTGTGTGTGCATGTGCATGTGCATGTGTGTGTACATGTGCATGTGCATGTGTGTGTGTGTGTGTGTGTGTGTGTGTGCATGTGTGTGTGTGTGTGTGTGCATGTGCGCGCGCATGTGTGTGCGTGCATCCACATGCACGTGCACATGTGCGTGTGTGTGTGTGCCTGTGCCTGTGCATGAGTGCGTGCATGTGCGTGTGCGCGTGGGCATGTGCATGTGTGTGTGCGTGTGCATGTGTGTGTGTGTGTGTGTGTGTGTGCATGTGTGTGTGTGTGTGTGTGTGTGTGTGTGTGTGTGTGTGTGTGTGTGTGTGTGTGTGTGTGTGTGTGTGTGTGTGTGTGTGTGTGTGTGTGTGTGTGTGTGAAACATATAAGAGACATCAACATGTTTAATAGGAAATAATTCCAATGTGTGAACACACATTTCTTTATGATTCATAGAAAAGACATCAATAACTTCAATTTAAAATGATTCAAATGTGTGTGTGTATGTGTTGAATTTTTTGATGTCACTCAAATGTTTCGTATATATAGGGATCCTTGCCTGCTAAAATTGTTTTTGTCTCTTATGTGCTTCATATATGTATGTATTAATGTAGTTATATGTATATATTATTATTTACACACACACACACACACAAACACAAACACACACACACACACACACACACACACACACACACACACACACACACACACACACACACACACACACACACACACACACACACACACACACAAATGCACGCGCGTGCACACTCATGCATGCATGCATGAATGCATGCATGTATGTATGTATGTATGTATGTATGTATGTATGTAACGTTGAGGAATCCTATAAAATTGAACAAGATTTATATGGATTGGAAAATTTATGTTCTAACTATATAAATGAACCACCTTCTTCAGTTATATATTATACTAAATAAAAAAATAAAATAAAACTAAATAAAATAGTAATTTACAATCAAAAAATAAAGAAACAACATTTTTTATGCCATGGGAAACACTTGGCACATCTACTATAAATGAATAAAATAGAAAAGTTTTGTTTGAGATGGCATTTATTACTTTTTTTTATAGGTAATGATATGTTTAGATGTCCTTGACATATATTAGATGGATAAATATGCACATCACTTGATAAATTATTATGACAAAATATTTGTTATTCATACAATATTTGGGTATTTTAAGCATAATCTCATGATGCCTCATCATACCATAGGAATGAAAATTATTTTATTGAAAAAATATTAATGACAATTTTATAACTACTATTGTGAATATTAGATAACTGATCCAAATGATGATTAATGATAGACACACTCAATATTAACTCAATCTTCTTCCATATTAAATTTAATAATATCACATGGGGAATCTAATCAATGCTAAACTATTATAAATCACTATTCAACTAGGTTACTCTGCATTGTTTTTCATGTTGAGTGTTGTTTATACCAAATGGCCATATTTTCATAGTGTAATGCCTTATAGTATAATTTAACATGTAAATCAATATTATCATTTGATAATTAAAAAAAACATTATTTATGTTTTACATTATAGATTTATGATATTTCATGAATAAGTAACAGAAATGAGCTTAAATCACAAGACTATTGGTATAGTTATGCAATGAACTACATCATTTATTCTTTTAGTTTCTCAAAAAAGATATTGATAAATTAAATATCATAAACATAAATATTATTTTCATGTATGAATATAATCATAGAGTGCTCATCGATTTCAGTTGATAAATATGAAACCAATATTAACAAATTATATTGGCAAAAGATGAATAAGATGAAAAAAATATATCATGAAGATGAAATTAAACAAGAAAAAGAATAATAGGAACAACTTCCATCAATGGAAGAGAGGATGGATATGGATTTATAGGGAAGGAATTAAGGAATCAAGGTTGACATTCTAGATTATGAAGAATGTTTAAAACTAAAGGAGTTCATAGATTGGATGAACAACTTGGAGAAGTTTATTGAATAGAAAATTATCAGAGAAGTCAAGAAAGTAAAATTTTCATGTAATAAATTGAATTTTCATGTAATTATTTAGTGGGATCACATGTATAAATAGACACAAAAAATGTATATAGAAGATCAAACCATGGGAAAATATAGATAAGAACTTGATGAAGAATTTATTCTTCTAGGTTATGTTCAAACTCTATATTGGAGATTCTAGAGTTTAAGCCAAAAGAATCACATTATAAAAGAGTATACATATGAGTTTTACAAGATTTCCATACAAGTGGATCATGATGAAATAGAAAAGTAAATGGATTCAAGGTATTTAAATGATTTAAATTTTTATATTCAAAATTAATTGAGCATTCAAAAAATACTTTGCGTGGAGGAGTTTTATCAATTGGCTTTAAATGTAGAAGAAAAAAAATAGAAAAAAAAAAAAAAAAAAATTGGCAATGGCCGAAGAAGAGTAAAATCCCATAAAATAATGGGATGAGGTATATTCAATACCATTAGAGGTGGATTTAATCCCACTAGGGGATAACCATGATGTGATGTACAAAATCAAGAACATAATAGATAAGTGTTTTAATACTAGTAAAGAGGAAGAGGATTTTAGAGAGGATGAGGCTATGGTGGTGTTAAAGGATAGTTTTAAAAACAATACAAGTATTTTTTTATATATGTACATAAGAAGGACATACCATTTTTTAGTATCTATATGACCAAGATAAATAATGGAGGCAAAATTATCACCCAAATGTGAATTAGTTGAGATTATGATAGAAAAGAAAAATATTAAAGTTGCAACAAAAAATATTAGATAAAATCTCATGTTGATGAGAACAATGATTATTCCAAGGAAAATAAAGGTGTATAATAAGGAAGGTGGTCATGCATGGCTAATAATAAATATTTTCATAATTAAGTGCACATAAGGAGGTAAGATACACAAAGTAATTGTATATGATGGTCGTTGTTAAAATATGGTTTGTAAGGCATGATTGAAAAAATATGTTTATATTGTGAAAAACATCTTTATCCTTATCAAATTTCATGGTTTATGAAAGGGAATGATTTTATAGTAGATAAAATGTGTTTAATCAGGTTTTATAGAATAAAAGCTTACAATGGTGAAAAATGGTGTGATGTTATACCAATGGATGAATGTCATGTGTTATTGAGAAGGCAATGTCAATTTGACAGAAAAATAATTCATGATGGATTGAAGAAAACATATAACTTTTTGAAATGTCATACAAAGGTAGTTCTATTACCTATTGAGTAAGAAGGGTACAAAAAAATAATGCAATCAACAAAATAATTTGTCAAAGACATAAATATGGCATGTTGTTATATATTATTACTGAAGAGAGAAAACATAGAAGTGGTGTAAATACCAACAGAAGTAGTATAAGTGTTGAAAAAACATGTAAATGTTATACCTAATGAGATACCAAATGGTTGACCACAAAATAGAGACATTCAACATCATATTGATTTGATTATAGGATTAAATATACCCAATTAAGAAGTTTATATTATGAGTCTAATAAAACATGCAAAATTGAATAAACATGTTACTAAGTTGGTGAGAAAGGGTGGACTAACGGAAAGCATGAGTTCATGTGAAACACTATCATTTCTAACTCTAAATAAATGTGGAGGGTGGAGGATGTTTGTGGATAGTATAGAAATAAATAAAATTATCATCAAATACAAATTTATTATACCTCACTTAGATTATATGATGAATGTTCTTGCATGACCAAAATACTTTACAAAAGATTGATCTAAGTAGTGGATATTATCAAATTTAAATTCATGAAAGAGATGAGTGGAAGAAAACATTCCATGTGAGGTATGGATTATATGAGTATATGGTAATGCTATTTAGATTATCTAATGCACCCAACACATTTATGAAGATGATTAACACATTGTAAAAAGATTACATTGGTAAATTTATGATAGTTTATTTTAATATTTAGTAAGAATAAGAAGATCACTTACGACATTTGATAATGGTATTAGAGGTGTTAATGAAGGAAAAACTATGTGAAATTAAAAAAAAGTGCAGTCTTATACATAATAGTTTTGTCTTTTTGGGATTTATAGTTTCAGTAGATGGTGTATGAATGGATAAGGAAAGGTAAAGGAAATTATTGAGTGGCATATTCCAAAGATCATCACTAAGGTAAGAATATTCAATTGTTTATCAAATTCTTATAAAAAATTCATTATTAATTCTTATAGTATTGTCTTGCTAATAAAAAATTACATGAGAGGAAAATAATTTGTGTGGACAAGAGCAACAACAAAAAACTCTGAGTTTTTAAATAGAAATATTATAAAAAAAACCTATTTTATTCTTACCATATTTTAAAAATTTATTTCAAGTGGATTGTGATGCATCACATATGGGAATCAGTGTTGTGTTGACTCAAGAACAACATCCTATTACATATTTCAATGAGAAATTTATTAAGGTATGAAATAAGCATTCTACGTATGATGTCAAAATCTATACCATAGTAAAATCATTAAGACAATGGAGGCATTAATTTATAACTAAAGAGTTTATGTTATGTGGATTTGAAGTATGTGAACACTTAAAATAAGTTAAATCATAGACATGCAAAGTGGGTGTCTTTATTTAATGATATGCGTATGTGTTAAAGAACAAATCAAGAAAATAGAATCAGGTAGTTGATGCTTTAAGGAAGAAAGTGGTGTTATTAAAATCTATAGTGAGTGAAGTAGTTAGATTTTATGTTATTAATGAATAATATAATACTGATCTAGATTTTTTAAAGATAGTTAAGGAGTGCAAGAATCTATTAACAGGTTAGGCACGTAATGTTTGTGATGAGAATCTTATACATGATGGTTGTCTCTCGAAGGATAAAAAATTATGTATTATAATTTCATATTAATGAGATAATATTATAAGAGAGTTCCACAATGGTGGTTTTGCTATATGTTTTGGTAAGACAAATATAATAAATTTGCTAGAGGAAAAGTATTTTTGGCCAAAGATGAAGAGAGATGTGACAAGATCATGTTTTAAGGTGGAAGATATGTTAGAGGGATAAATGGCATGAAAAAAATATAATGGTTTACATGCCACTACTTGTTCCAAGAGGACCATAGGCATATTTAAGTATGGAATTTGTGTGTTATGCTACTGGACAAATAGAGAGTTAATGATTCATTTTTATTGTCGTATATAGGTTTTATAAGATGTTTTTCTTTTAAATGTAGGAAAACCAATGATGCCACTAGAGTCTTAGAATTTTTTTAAGGGTTTTGTGAGATTGCATGGTATTCTAGAAACCATTACATCAAATAGGGATAAAAAAAATTATAACTCATTTTTGGAGGAATTTATGAAGAATATAGGGACTAAGCTAAAAATCAGTAATGCATACTACCCGACAAATAGATTGATGGACCTAAGTTTTGAGTATGATATTTATAAATTTGTTGATATGCATAGTTCGAGAGAATCTCATGCAATGAGACTTGGATTTACTATAGACTGAGTTTGCATATAATAGTTCAGTGAATAAATGAATAGGAAAATAAATCTTTCATATTATTTATGAGATAAATCCTATGGGTATTTAATATTTGGTGTATTTACCAATTAAATTACGAGTTAGTGAAGATCCAAAAGTATTTGTAGAGCATATAAAATAGTTACAAGAATAAATGAGGAAAAAGATATAGGAAAGTAATTAAAATATAAATTATAGAAATACATCTGAATAATGTCAAGGTTATCAAGAGGAGGATATTTAGTGATGGTTTACTTGAGAAAAGAAACATTTCCAATAGACACATACAACAATTTGAAGTAAAATAATATTGGTCCATGTAGAATTATAAAGAAAATCAATGGCAATGTTTATGAGGTGAGTTTATCATATAATTTTAATATTTCTTAAGTATTTAATGTTTAAAATTTATATTATTTCCATAGAGAATATAATGAAGCATAAGAAAATGAATAAATAGATTGGAATAACTAAGTACCAAATAAGAAGAATGAAAATACAATGCATGTTTTGGATTAGAAGATAATGAACATAAGGCAAGAAAGTTATAAAAAGTATTTGGTATAGTGGGAAGGATTAAAATAGGAATAAAACAATTGGATTTTAGAATGCAAGCTAAATAATATTAATAATAATAAATGGTAGGAGTACAATTCGAACAACTCACAGGAGCTAAGTTGTTTTCAACTAGAGTAGAATGATGTAGAAACCAAGCTTATGGATGCCATAGATTTTTATTTGTAACTCTATGTGAGATTTCATTTTCACCAAAATGACTATCTTAGAAGGTTATATGAATCCATAACACACCCTATCTAATTAGTGATGTTTTAGAATCTTTTTGGAGGCCATACATTAACATCTAAGGGTTCAATACTAAATTTTAATATTTTTTTAGATTTTTTTTTAACTTTTTAAAATTAATGTATTTATGTAAGTGAAAAATAAATTAATATAAAATTAGTTTATTATGTTAATTTTCATGTTTAGGATACATATGAACATTTTTAGGGCTATTCAAACTTATATGTGAAACCTACTAAAAATAACAACTACTAAAAATAAAAGGATGAGTTTTTATATTTTTATTAGATTTTGTAATTCTTCATGGGAACTCAAATTATAAGTTTAGGTTTATTTTACTCTTATATGTAATTATTTTTTTCATTCAATACAAATCAATATGAGTTATTATTTTTGATGTTTTGTGTACTGTGCCTATTGATCATTTTGCCTTTATTGTATTCAGGTTCATTATTTTCTATGTAGTGGATTATTTGTCCCATTAAATTTTGGAAATAAAATCTCGTATCATTTTTATTATAATATTTTCAATTTTATTTCAACTTCAATATTCAATTATGCATATCAAATCATCCTTATTTATTATACTCACTATCTATTATCAAATTTTGAATAAATTAGGCATATGACTAAAATAATCATTGTGAAAAATAGAAAACAAAAATGTGTATGCTATTATTCACATCTTCCCCATGTTATTTTCAATTACTCTATTGTAGTGAATTTCAAAAAAAACTTTTCAAAACATTATTGTAGACATTAATTATTCTAGTGAAAAATTAGTTAAGATCTAGTAAAACATGTAAATTTCCTATCAACCATGGCATATATGTTGTATATCTCTTGAAAGTGAATTTATTTCAAACTCTAAAGATTAAAATGAAAACATTATTTTTTAAAAATTTGAATAAATTTATGAATGGAAAATTTTGTCACATCTATATCGCAACAAAGATTTTTAATGTAATGAACCTGATATTCTTGGTATTACTAAATTTATATAAATAATAACTACCATGATACTAGAATTTTAGATTTATTAAAAGAAACAATGAATTAATTTAAAAATCATAATTAATAATTATAAAAAATTAACTATTCCTATAATTCCAATGTTTTATCTTAAGAATGGAAAATTTATCTTGATATTATTATGCATCACTACTATCAACATGCCACAAAGATTCAATTAAATATTATTATTAAAGGTATTATTGGTATATGAAAATCATAAATTATCAACAAAATAATATTTTCATTGAACTCAAAATAAAAAAACCTAATAAATTTTCATTTATATTTATTGCACCAAAAACTATTATATCATATAGTATTAGTGATTCGATAATACATTCATGCCTTAACATACCTATAAAAACATGTATTATTGGAATGGTAAGAAGCTATATTTTTTAAAACAATCTTTACAAAACTAGACTCAAAATATTTGTCAAAAACATAAAAATACAAGTTCTACATTATGACAACATAGGAAACCATGCTTAGAATTTTTTTCAAAGACAGCTAGGTGTGATTTATGCTTCAATTGAGATAAAAAATGCTTCTTATAATTTTTGTTTTAAATTTTTAGGTGACAATTTTGCTTCAAAATGAAAAAAGAAAACCTTTTAAAAAATCATAAAAAATGTCTCTATGTAATTTACACTTCACAGTGACAATACAAACCTAACTCATCATTTTCATTGGAAACATCTATTTATGAGATCTAGTTCTAAATGACATTGGAAATCCTACTCATTTTTTGTCAAAAACTTCAAAGTATGAGTTCTTATTCATAATGATAAAGGAAAGTCTAGTCAATTTTTTTGTCATAAACACCTATAAATTTTAATCTATGATTGATAAAAATATTGGAAACCCCACTCAACACAAAAAGACACAAATTAATTTATTTTGGAAACATCTATGCTCAAATTCTACTTTAGAGTGACATAGAACACCTCAACCCAATTTTTTTGGAAACATTTAAGTGAAATTTTATTCTCACAATGACATTGGAAATATTCACCACCATAATAATTTTTCTAGTAAACTTGACTAAAAATATTATTTGAATAATCTATGTGTGGATTCTGCTTTGTCATAACACACAAAACCCCACTAATGTTTTCATCATGAACTTCCATTTGCTAATTCTAATTCTCCATTACTGAGGAACCCCCACTAAATATTTTTTGTTGTAAATAACCAAATTTAAATTTAAATTTTCTAAAACACGTAAAACCCCACTAAAAAAAAAAATAAAAAAATGTCCAATTGTGAATCATTCTCCACAACGACATAGGAAACCCCATAAATTTTTTATGGAAACATTTGAGTGTATATTAAATACACTTTTATAGATGAAATGATTTTCATAGGTCCAAATCTATTGACACATATGGATAAACATTTTTGATAAGTATTAACACAACATAAAAATGATACATTTAGTGCAATAATTTTTATTTTCATTATTGATTTATGTAATCTACGTATTGTATGTGATTTACTAATGTATTTTAAATTATCATATGGTTCAACCATTTGACAAATGTTTAAAATTATCATTACATTTCACATAATTTTTTCATAAAAAAAACTAATCCACGGTTGAAAATATTCCAAAATGTATTCTTTAATATGTAAATTATTGAACTAAAAGTTGAAGACTAAAATTTATTGAAGTCTCAAATAGACAGATACTTGTCTTCAAAATAAAAACTAGAATTTTATTTATCAATTCACTTATATATATATAATAAATTCTATGGGTTTTAAAAATAACAAGGAAATGTTGTGAGTACTTATAGGAACATTTTTTTTGGGTCTACATTATGGGTCACATTATGTGAACAATCATCAAGATGGTTCACATAGTGTGACCCCCAAAATTTATCACATAATTATTTATATAAACACTCAATACATTCAAATAGATTATGGAAATGTTATTGCTCTATTAGTTCCCAAAATTGCACCAATATGAATAGTACCCTTGTTGTAATTAATGCTTGATTGCCCAAGTGATTGCTACTTATTCACAAATGTAATCCTGAATAAAACCGTATTCTAGCCCTATGATTTTGTGTGGTTGTTATCAGGACAAATTCTTTTATGGAGCACTTGTACCACATTTATGAATTGAATCATGTTGACTAGATATAAATTATAGATATTAATGCCATGATACTTATTTAAAAAGGGCATGTTTCAGACCTCCTTACATCATCTTCTGCTCTAAGTAATATGGATGGTTTGATGGGTCTAAAAGCATATGATGGAGATGGTTGTGATATAAAAAAGTTGGTTTCAAAAAAATCATGCCTTTGTTAGTTTACATTGACCAAGACCAACTAATAAGTAAGGGAGGGCCATGTAAATAGTAGTTGTGCTATCGAGTCAGATCTACGTTAAGAAGGTGAAGTTGTCAAAAACAATGAAACATGAATAATCAAGTCAAATATATTAAAAGGATAGTTGATGTAGAAATTCCCACATGGCAATAAAAGGTTACCAAACTAAAATTTGATTCCAAGGCTAAGCTTGCCCACATGGAGGTATAATAAGTGAATAAGGTCTAAAAAAATAGTGGAACATGGGCCCCACCTGGAAAAGAACTTAGCAGAATCTTGGATGTCAAAATATAATTGCAAAATATATTCTAAGGTTTTATCATAGGCTTATGGGGGAAAATAATTTTTCATGCACTCCAAAGTGCAAATTGCCTTGAAAGCTCTGAATTCCATAGTAAGGTAGTGGTTGGTAGACACAAGTGGCATGGGTGTAATATGCAAGTATTTCAAAATTGAAATTTTTTTGTATCCCTCTAGATCTCATGAATAAAATATGAAAGCAAAGAAATAGTTATTTAAGTGTTGGTGCCCAAAAATGCGCATAGGCTAGAAAAGTAGGGAGCCCACATGGAGGCCTTTAGGCTTGCCAAACACTAAAGAAAACTGAGCTTTTAGGTATTAAACCATGACATGAACAACCCCTACTACATGAGATAAGTCATATGGAATAAACAAATTTAATTTTCTTTGTTTGAAAAAGGGGGACATGTGGAAGCATGGAAGATATATAATGCATTGACTGTAAGTTTGAAAATTGCCAATGGTACTATTGAACTCTGTTAGGGATCCATCTAGGTAAAAATAATTTTGCAAAAATTGCAAGTGGGGTAGATAGATTCCATTGGAAGTCATGAGTCATGAAAGCAATTGTAAAAGAGTTCTGACATTCCCATTAAACTTTTTTATCAAAAAATAAATTACAAATGAAGGTATATATATCCATTAGAGGTTTGTGGGGCTAAATGTAAGTTACATTTGGGGTGTTGCATTCCCATGAGCTTTCTCATGGGAAGAGCAAGTGTAAATATCCAAATAGAAAAAAAGACAGGCATGACAAAACTCTACTCATTAATAGTAATTTTGAATTTTCAAGCAAATTTTAATTTGCTTCTCCACTTATGGATCCTATGGAAGGAGGGAGTGATAGGCATTGGGAGAAAAACAAAACCATGATGCAATTTGGTAATATTTCCAAATTACAAATTGTTGGGGCATTTATGGATCCTGTGAGGCACAATAGAATGAGTGATAAAAGTCAAAAAGAGGTTGTGGACTTCAATGGATAATTCAAATGATTTAAGGCTAGATGATGACCAATGATAGTTGCATGGGAATGTAGTTTAAAAGATCAAAATGATTCATTTACTGATGATTGTCAAATAAATAGCTATTGTTATACATAAAAAAACAAGTTAGATGGTTTCTAAATGTTAATAATGATTATAATGATATAGGCATTGTATACTTTGGGATATGATCATTTTTTGTCAAAAATTGCTTTGCTAATGCCAAATCAAATGAGGTGTTATCTACTTGGAATCCACCTTTATGCTTCATGTAGATGTGAAATAAGGACCCCCAAAGGATGGAAACTCTCTTATTGATAATTTTTAGGTGGAGGATGTTATATTGCATGATATATTTCAAATGAATTTAAGACCTTGGAATGATCATATACCCCTGCCCGTATATTTAAAGTAGGTAGTTCTGAAGTATTGAGTAAAGGCAAGCCCTTACTTTTGTATATGGACAAAATGGAAAGAATTTTTATAATATAGAATATCCAATCCTAACCTTGAACCAAATTTAAATTATTTGGTTGAGTGCTATAGGAGAGCATGCGAAGAAATTTTTAAAATGCATTCAACGAGGATAAACAAATGAGTGTTAAAATGAAGAGATTGCAAAGCAGCCAAACTTATTGGTTATTTATTATAGTATATTTTTAAAAAAAACCTAGATATATTTCCTCAAGTTGTCCTTGAAAAATCAAATCTATTGAATCTATTTATATCTAGCTTTTCTACTAGTTTTGATACATTTGGTGGGTGAAATACTCTCAGCATTACTACCCTTACCAATTTTTTAGATTTTTTTTAGAGATTTTAAGGAGGATAGTTTATATCTTATTTTTAAGGAGCTTTATGATGATCTCAAGTTTTCTATGTGAAAAGTGGCCTCACCTCTACAAATTTGTTATGTTTCTTTAGCATTCCTTAATAGTCTAATCAAATTTCTCATTTTTGTGAAAGCTCTTATGAATGACCCTTCTTGGATTCCCAGAGGTGGTTATGTGGATGGATGATTTATTTGAATTTGAATGCATATTGAGTCCCTTCTTCTCTGTTAGTGCTTTACCTGATCATGTCATCTTCACTAGAGATTAGATTCAAACTCTATTGTGCAAATAAGACAGTTTTTTGAGTTGAGATAACAAGTTGAGAAGAGCTTTTTTTTTGGAAAAATCTTTTGCAGGGTAATCACTAGATGAGGTTATAGGAATGGAGTTGAGATGAAAAATAATTTTTTTTGAAATTTTTAAAATTATATGCAAGGCCCCCAAATTCCCTACGATATTTGTGTGGGAGAATCAACTTTGAAAATGCAAGTCTCCAAAACTAAAATTACAAATTACGGTCAACTCTCCCAATGCCACCAGTCAAAGCACATGAGATAAGTCAACTCAAGAGGATCCTTATGGAGGATTAGAGGAGAAATAAAATATTAAATTCTATACTTGTGAAAATTACAAATTTCAAATTTCACCTCGATCTACCAAACCCCCTAGTCAACATCAATCAATAAGAGGTCTTAGTTCAAGGAGGAACACTCATAACCAATTACAATTTCACAATTTTGAAAAATTACAAATTATAGTAGGAGTTTTGGATTTGCTAAAAGGAACTTTTGAGGGAGATGGGAACCCTAACTTAAATTTTTAATTTTTCAAAATTGCATATTACAGTTCGAGTTCTACATTCCCTTAAAGGAACTTTTGAGGGAATCAAAAACTCCAACAACAATTTGTAATTTTGTAATTTTCTAGATTACAATCTATAGCTAGAGTTCCCATTTCCCTAAGGCAACTTCTCAATGGAACTCCTATTTTGAATTATAATTAGACCATTTTTAATTTGTAAATTTACGAATTGAAAATTTGTAAAAGTGACCAAAATTTTCCCAAAAGGCTAAAAAGTGGAAAATAATGCATTTATGCATTAAAAATTATGAAGACAAATTTGAAAATAGAAAATTTGGAAAAAGAAAATGTTGACAAAGAAAAAATGTGAAAAAACATGTTGGAGCCAAAAGGTAAAAAGGTAAAATAAACATAAGTATTTCATTTTCTCATGCTTTTCTTGTTCAAGATCTTAAATGGGATAAATATTATAGGTTTCCAAGGCCAGGGTGGGCCATTAGAAGAAGATCATTCATATGGCCATGGATCTTGAATATTCCCATGCCATCATTGTAAGAGAAGGTTATTCCATGACATGCATAAGGGGAAAGGTAACTATCAAGGAGGTTCCAACTTTGTAAGTCATCAAGGGCATTTCGAGATAGTTGTACATGAGGACAAATTTTTATTTGGCCTCCACCATGGATTTTAACCTTCTATCTCATGTAAAAGGTATCTCTAGCCAAGAAATCAAAGGGTTTTTTGCAAATCTTCATCAGTCCTTGTAGAGGCAATTAGAGAAAAGAGTTTACATGTAAATAGGTGATGATTCCAGGTGTGACAAATGGCATATTCTAACTGGGAGCATCTTGGTGGGACTTTAGGTTGTTGACTGTAATTTTACAAATTTATAGAAATACAACCCCCATTCTTTTATTACAAATGGGTGTAAAAAAATTATAAATAGGGGGTTTCTCCTCTATTCTAGGTTTTTGTTATTGGTATTTATTTTTCTTAAGTCTAGGCTCTTTTAGGAAATTTTGGGATCAACTATTATGTAGAGAAATTGTCTCCTTTGATAAGGTGGTTGCATTTGTACATCCATTATCAATATTTGATAGCATTTGTAACATGTATCCCTTGTTCAAGATACATAAATCTCACCATGCTTGTCCCCATGGTAGCATTTACAAACAATGATGTATGTAAAGTTCATTTGTAATGTTAATGATAATACTTGTGTTCTTTACTATTTCCTATTGATGAAGTCTAATAATATGTTTTTTAAATGTTGTTGATTGGATATTTGGGTTTATGTTCATTACTAGTTATCATTTTGCGCATAGATTTGGGTTATAAATCAGTTCTATATTTTATCTTGAAAATATGTTCTTGAAAGACTTTTAGGGCACCCTAAGATTATGTATTTGATAGAGAAAAGTGTTTGAAATTTTAGTTTAACTAGTATGTTCTATTATTTCAAGGATCATTTGGTATTTCCTATTAGATTGCTTAATAGTTTGAGTTGTATCTTTACAAAGGAATATTGTCATGAATACTAAAATAAACCCTACTTCTTGAAAATCACCAACACACCACACCCTTTTTTAACAAACTATCTATCCTACCTTGTTTTACCCTATAATTAATACACCCTTTACATATGTTAAGTGTTATTTTCCTTGTAAATGTATAAAATATTGCTTATATAACATGTGATTGCATTTTATTCTCTAAAATCGTAACATTGAAATATTTTATTTGACCCCTATTTTTGAAGATTCTTTAGAATAAATATTATAGTCATAAACTCATCTATCTTCAATAGCTTGTATGTGACCTAGAGCATTTGTTCATCCCATGTGACAACATTTCTTGGGTGGAGTGAACATGTTTCATTATGCCCTAGTCATATTTTTTGTTCTTTGTGCCAAAAATCCCCATGGAGGTTGAACTATAGAATCTATCCATGTGATTAATCTACCCCTTAGGTCCTCTCACCATGTTTTAGGTAGAGCTAAAAGTAGTAGGGAGCTGGCCATACCATCTATTGGTTCCTCTCAGTCATTTTTTGTGCCCAATCCATTCTTGATTCCAAACCCTTCCTTGATAATAGTACAAATTGAGTGTTGGTTCCTAGTTGTACACCTCTTTCACTTGGCCTTTCACACTTGAATAAAAATTAAGTGTTGGTTCTCAATTTTACATCTCTTTCACTTAGCCTCACACACTTGAATAAAATGGGAAAAAAATATGACAAACCCACTGCTATGTCATTATAGACGAGGGAGGGTTTGGCATCAAGAATGAACTGAGTGAAGAAAATGACTAAGAGGTACTGAAAAAAGGTATGGTCATCTCCTTGTTATTTTTGGCTCTTTTTGAACTATGGTGAGAGGACCTAAGGGGTAGCTTGCTCATATGGAGTGATTCTATAATTCAACCTCGATGTGGATTTTTGTCATAAAGAACAACAAATATAACTAGGACACAACCAAAGTCATTCATTCCACCTAGGAAGGGTTGTAACATACAATCAATAAATGCACTAAATCACATATAAGATACTAAATATAAAGATGTATATGAATATAATATTCAGTCTAAATAATTTTCAACAACATGGGTCAAATAAAAGACTACAATGCTAGGATTTAAAGCAAAAAACACAATCACATGTTCTATAGGATAGATTTTATGCATTTGAAGGGTAAATAACACTTCACCTATGTAAATTGTGTATTATTTATATGGTAGAATAAGGTAGGACATGATATCTAGTTTATGAAAGGGTGGTATGTAGGTGGCTTTCAAATAACATGGTATTTTTCAATGTTCATGACAATATTCCTTAGCAAAGATGTAAAAAAACTAAAATTCATCCTAATGGGTACTAATAAGATTGAATTTCGTATGCTTCTTCCTAATAAATTCATAATCTTAAGGTGCCTTACAATTCATTCAACAACATATTTTTAAACATAATGTAGAAAGGGATTTATAATCTAGATCTAAGCTTAAGATGACAATTATTAATGCACATAGAACAAGATATCCAGTCAACAACATTTGAAAAACATATTATTATACTTCACCAATAGTAAATAGCAAAGAACATAGGTGTTTTCATTAATTTTGAAAATAATCTTTACATAAATCATTGTTTGTAAATACTTCCATGGGGATAAACATGGTGAGATTTCTCCATGTTGGACAAGGGAGACATACTATGAATGTTATTAAATATTACTAATGGTTGTACAGTTGTAACCATGTTTGACAAGGAAGACATATTATAAATGCTATTCAATCTTGCTAATGGTTGTATAGATGCAACCACCTTATAAATGGAGATAATGTATACACATAGTAATAGATCCCAAAATTTCTTGAAAGAGCCTAGACATAAGTGAAAATGAACAATTGACAACAACAACCTTAGCATAGATGACAAGACTTATATTTACATAATTTTTTCAATAATGGGTTTTGTATTTTACAATATTGAAAAAATTCAAAATAATCCTTCAAGTTCTACCAAGATGCTCCCAACTAGAATATGCCCTTTTCCATGACTAGAATCTTCACCCATTTACACAAAAAATCACTGCTCTAATTACCTCTACAAGGAATGATGAATATTTTCAACAAGAAATTTGATTTCTTAAATATAGATGCCTTTTACATGAGATGGAAAGAGAAGATTCATGGTGGAGGCCAAACAAACTATGTCCTCATGTATAACCACCTAGAGATTCCCTTGACCAAATGTTTTCATAGTTAAAACCTTCTGGACAGATGCCTTTCCCCTTATGCACAACATGTAACAACCTACTCTTATAATGATTGCATTAGAATATTCTAGATCCATACCGATTTGAATGATCTTCCTCTAATGGCCCACCATGGCCTTGCAAATATGCAATATCTCTCCCATGGAGGAGCTTGAATAAGCAAAGCATGAGAAAATGAAAATACACAGGTTTACATTACATTTATACTTTTTGGCTCCAACTTGTTTTTAAAAACTTTGAATTTTTCAATTTTAATTTTTTCAAATTTGCTTTTTTCAATTTTTTTTGTTTTTATATTTGCCTTTTAAGGTTTCTCCACATTTTTAATACAAAAAAGCATTATATTTCCTCTTTTTTACCATTTTGGGGAAATTTTGGCCCCATTTGTAATTTTGGAATTTCCAAATTACAGAATTGAAATTTGCACTTGTAGTTCCCTTGGGAAGCTCCCTTAGGTAAATGGGAACTCTGGATGCAATTTGTAATTTACAAATTACTGTTGGAGTTCTTATTTCGCTAAAAAGTTTCCATTTAGGGAATCTAGAACTCCAACTATAATTTTCAATTTTGTAAAATTGTAATTTTCAATTAGAGTTCCAAGTTCCCTAAAAGAAAGCTTTTTAGGGAAATAGGAACTCCAAATGTAATTTAACATTTTTCAAATTACAAATTGTGTCTAGAGTTCCCATTTCCCTAAGGGAGCTTCCCAGGAGAATTACAAGTGCAAATTTCACTTTTGTAATTTGCAAATTGTAAAGTTATAAAAGAGGCTAGAATTTCCCTAAAAAGGTGAAAAGGTGAAAAATAATGCATTTATGGACCAAAAATGTCCAAGAAACCATAAAAGGGAAATTTATAAAAAAACAAATTTAAAAAAAATTAAATTCACAAAAAGCAAAAGTGAAAAATGCAAAGTGTTGAAAAATAACTTGGAGCCAAAAAGTCTAAATGTCATGTAAACCTAAGTATTTAAATTTTATCATGCTTTGCTTGTTCAATGTCCTTAATGGGAGAGATATTATAGGTTTGCAAGACCAAGGTGGGCCATTAGAGGAAGATTATTCAAAAGGCCATGGATCTAGAATATTCCCATGCCATCATTGTAAGATTAGGTTGTTCTATATAGTTCATAAGGGGAAAGGCATCTGTGTAAGAGGTTCCAGTTATGCAAGCAAGTGGTCAAGAGTATCTCTAGGTAGTTACACATGAGGACAAAGTTGGTCTAGCCTTCACCATGAATCTTCTCTTTTCAATTCATGTAAATGACATCTCCAGTCAAGAAATCAAATTTCTTGTTACAAATCTTCATCATTCCTTATAGAGGAAGTTAGATAAATTATTTTTTGTGTAAACGGGTGAAGATTCCAAGCATGGCAAAGGGAATATTCCAACTGGGAGCATCTTAGTAGAACTTGAATTGTTGTTTTTCAATTTTTTAGTTTTGCCAAATACAACAACCTATCCCAAAAAAAGTGTAAATAGAAGGCTTATCTTCTATTCTAAGGTTGTTGTTGTTGGTTGTTCATTTTCTACTAAGTCTAAGCTTTTTCAAGAAATCTTGGGACCCATTGTTGTGTGTATACATTATCTCCCTTGATAAGGTGGTTATAGTTTTAAATCTATTATCAAGCTTTGAGATCATTTATAAGATGTATCCCTTGTCTAACATGGAGAAATATCATGATGCTTGTCCCCATGTCAGTATTTATAAATAATGATGTATGTAAATATTATTTTCAAAGTTAATGAAAATACTTGCATTCTTTGCTATTTATTTTTGATTAATTATAGAAAGATGTTTTTCAAATGTTGTTGATTGGATATCTTGTTCTATGCTCATTATTGGTCATCATCTTGGGCCTAGATATAGATTTTAAATCCCTTTTTGCATTATTTTTTAAAATATGTTGTTGAATGAATTTTAATGCACCCTAAGGTTATGAATTAAGTAGGAATAAATATATGAAATTCACTCTTGGAATTCCCCATTAACCTACATTTGAGGTTTTCTACATCTTTGTTAAAGGATACTATCATGAATGGTAAAAGATACCCTACTATTTGAAAACTAGCAACACATCACCCTTTCTTACAACTACCTAACTTGTCCTACCTTTTTCTACCCTAAAAATAATACACCCTTTACATATGTTAAGTGTTATCTACCCTACCAATGCATAAAATCCTACCTATATAACATGTATTTAAATTTTATCCTTTAAATCCTATTATTACAATCTTTTATTTGACCTATGTTGTTGAAAATTCTTTAGAATAAAGATTAAAATCATATACATATCTATCTTTAGTAGCTTGTATATGACCTAGTGCATTTTTTCATTCTATGTGACAACCCTTCTTGAGTTGAGTGAACAACTTTGGTTGTGCTTTGGTCATATTTATTGTTCTTTGTGCAAAAACTCTACATGGAGGTTGTATTGCATAATCAATCCATGTGATCAAGCTACCCATTAGGTCTTCTCACCTTGGTTTGGGTAGAGAGATAAGTATCAGGGAGCTAACCATACCCTTTGTCAGTTCCTCTCATTCATTTTCTCCATTTAGTTCATTATTAAAGTGAAACCCTCCCTAGGGTATAACGATGTAGAAATAGGTTTTTCATATTATTTTTCCATTTTCTTTAGGTATGTAAAGCTGAGTGAAAGAGGTATATAACTAGGAACTAACACTGAACTAGGACCATTACCTCTGATTAAAATTCAAGTCCTAGTCACTTGTGTTATCAAGGACTTTTGCAGAGAGTTATAAAAAATTTCATGTTCTAAGAATTCATTTCCTATATTTGCACTGATTTGATTATCTTTGGTTCATCAACACCACCTCAACTAACACCATTATTGGGGAACGAAAATACACCCATAGCACTTATGTTTCTAGGTACTTTTATAGAGAGTTATTTTCATTGTTAATGTTCTCTATTATTCATTATGCTATTTTGACTATCCTTGTTTCATCAACATTGCTAATTTTGTTGGCACCATTGTTGGGGATAATTTTTGTCACCTATGTTATCGAGGACTCTTGAAAAGAGATGTAAGTATTTCATGTTGTGATTTTATATGATATTATTTTCTACATTTGGACTATCTTGGTCATCATTGCTACAACACCCCACTAGGGGCGTGACAAGAATTGAAGTATTTGACAAATTGACTTATGTTGCATTTATTTCAAAAAACTATTAAAATTGCATTTTAGAAGGTGTTTTTCCATTTTGAACATAATTATGAAATTTTATTATCTTCGTGCTATTATCTCATCATTAGACTCAAAAATTTATGTTTTTAGCATGTATCACAATCAGTTTATGAACTATTATATTCTAAAAAAATTATTCTAGTGGTGACTCCAAATTGTATCACCTAGTTTCAAGCAAGATCATACCTATATTGAATAACTTTGTTAAGTTTTATCTTTGAGTATTTTATTTCTTAAAAATATGGAAGTATTTAAATCACCATTCAAAGGTGACTTATCCAAACAACTTGTCTCACCCATATGTATTCATCAAAGAAGAGGGACACAAGTTTGGAAGCATGTTGAAGAGCAAAGTTTAGTTTCTGAATACTCTATACACTAATAAGATTATGATAATCTTGATTTTTTTATTGAAATCTACATTGTTAAATACTTTCATATCTCTCTTAATAATTTTGAAACTTATATTCCCATTTATTATCCATCTCCCTCTCAACTAGTTGAACCCCTCCTAAGTTTGATCCACTAAATCCATCTCATTCACCACCTCACATCCCTTTTCCATTTATTTTCTAACCTCCCATTGAACTAATCATGAGGCATAGGGACCAAGATGAGAATGAACACCCTACATTTCACATTCTCAAGTTTAGGCCTATCAATTTTGATGACATGGAAGGTTATCCTAATGAGGTCCCAAGTGAAGCAAGGAACCACCTTCCAATGTTTCAAGAGAACAATACAATGAGTGGTGATCGAAACTTGTGGGATTTTAAAAATATCATTGAATATTATGGGGTTGATCATGAGGATGTGTATACTAATTTTTTTATGCATACATTGGAAGAAGACACTAGTGAATGGTTTAATTCTCTTCCCCATGGATGCATTGATTTATGGGAAGAAATGAATAATATTTTTAGAATTTAGTATGGTGATAGAGCTGATATAAGGCTTCTTTTCTCTGAGTTTTAAAACATAAAAAAACCCCAATAAATGCATGTAGGATATTACAAGGTTAAAAAAAGCTATGATACGCCTACTCGAGAACATCAGTCCTAGTGATACAGTGTGCTTGATAAAATATTATGATGCCTTTGATAATAAGGTTGAATAATACTTGAGGTATAAGGATACCACAAACCTAAGATTGGCATTCAATATGGCCATACAAATTGATAATAACATAAAGGCTATGGGAAAGCCCATGAATAAGCAGGCTAATGTAAAATTGATTAATTTAGAAAAAAAAGTAGTTGATTAAGAATGTCAACCTTGAGGAGATGATTAAGACTTTAGTCTCCACTATCAAATAACTATCCTACAAGCTAGACAAAGATGAAAAGGGGATCCCTCATGGGTCTACAAGTCAGTAGAGAGATCCAAATATGAATCAACAACAAAGATGGCTTACTTTTCACAATTGAGATAATTATAGAGGGAAGATGTCTACACGTGAAGAAAGAGAAAATATAAATTATAATAGAGAGGATATGAAAAAAAATATTAATCCATTAAAATCTAAGGTGTATGCTATAAATTATGAATTTGACATTGATTAGTGTGATGAAGTACTCCCTTCCACATATTCCATGTGATACTTTCGAATCCACTGATGAAGATGAAAATGAACCTAAGTCTGCATCATCTGATGATGAGATTTTGATGTTCAATTGTCAAAGTCCTTGAAGCAAGATGTCAGCATCCATGGAATTGATGATTCCTACTACTGTTGATTAGTTTCGGTGTGTATTACAAAAGGTATGTGTCCCAACGTATGAATTTGCTTATGCTATTAATATGTCATAAGCATATGAGTTACCCATTAATGATTTTCACTTTTTAAGATCAATAATGATTAAGAAATATGATGGAAGAATATAGTTAGTTGAGATAGGCAACTGTTTATTAGTGCAGTAGTTCTCCTAGAGAAGGAATACTCCTTGAGAAGCAAGTATCAAGGTGTTGCTTCTCAAGACACTACCCCTATAAATTCGAAGGCATAGAATGCAAGTAAGGAATTGGAGAAAAATAAAATAGTCCCAAATGCTTCCAAACCATTACCCATGTCCTAAGTTTCTAAACCAAGATTTGTTCCTACTAAAATTAAAATACATTTGCTATCTAGTATTCCTAAGGGTACGAATGATGTTAAAATAAACATGCCCTTAAAGACTACTATTAAAAATACAAATTTATCCCAACCCACTCCACTTTAGAATTTAAGTGATTGTATCCTAGCTAAAGGTGTTACCATGATTCCACCTAATATGCCTCTTCCTCAGTATAGCATGTGTGATATGGCCAAAGTTTTGAGCCAACTGAAAATCATCATGCCACTTATTGAGTTATTATGAATACCCAAACATAGGAAGATGACATTTGAATATTTCAAATTCAGTGAGAAATTAGATGCAAATGAAATTGATTTATCGTACATACTCCTAGAAAAAGATGAAGAATTAGAGGTGGTTGTTAAACCCACATTAAAAGTCTATTTGGGGACTACATTCATAAAAAGTCTATTGAATATGGATCCATTTTACATAACTCTCTTCATCAATGGTTTGATTGTCCATAATTGCATGTTTGATTCTAGAGCTTCCTATAATGTGAGTCTCCTAAGTGTCCTAAATGAGCTTGGAGTTAGGATTACATTAGCCTTTGGCAAGTGTTATGCCATGGAGTCCTGAAAACTACTAGTCATGAGAACTACTAGTTTTTAGACAAGTCAAGGGGTTGGTAGTATAGTTGTTAATCCATTCAAGAAAGTATTTAAATATGGATGTAGTAATTATGGAGTGCTCACCTATGTGAGGGATGTTGTTGTCATGAAAATGGGTTACCAACATGGGTGGACATGTATAAATGGACTTGTCTTATGCCACCATTTCGTTGGAGGGTAAGATGGTGAAAATTTATAGAGAGCCAAAAATGCTACATGTGACTGAAGATTTGAAACATGCTCTAAATGAAGTGTTGTAGATGGATGTGAAATTGGGAAACTTATTTGGGAATATTGACATTATTGAACAACCTACTACTCTTGATGTTCAACCTGATACAGAAGGTGTTGTTTAGAAGATGTGGTTTGACAAGGCTTCCTCCAATCTTAGAAATGGATATGGGGTTGTCTTATATGCCCAAAAAGGCAAATGTTTCAATTTTTATTTTCATCTATCCTTTGAGTGCATGAATAATACTGTTGAGTATGAGTTATTCTTACTTGGTTTATAGATTACCTACAAATATGGAATTAAAAGTCTGATTGTAAAGGGTGATTCTAAGCTAGTGGTTAAGCGGCTATACAATGTTTATGCCACAAAAAATAAAGGGTTGAAATGATATCAAAATGTTCTTAAGGATTTGCTTGAAATTTTTGATGCATTCAACATTTTTTATCATGATAGAAGTTTCAATGAAGAGCTTGACAAACTTGCAAGGTTAGGTGATCAGTTTGATATTGCAAATGCATGTCCTCATTACCAGTATCAAGTGGAGGTGATTGTTAGGCCTTAAATCCTAGATAATTTTAATCATTGGTAGGTGTTTGATGATGATGAATCGATTAGGAGGTTTCTAAATTGTGAAGCTAAGTTCCATGATTATCTCATAGACTTGGAATCCATGGTTTAGGTTCATGATGGGAAGGAAACCTCATTTGGGAATGATATTATTCAATGAAATAAAAACATGATCCCTAATGGATTGGTAACTTCAGAATCATCTTTTGATGGAGAAGATAGAATCAAGATACGAGACTCATTTATTTCAAAAGATGTGACTTAGTAAAATTAAGATTCTCATGAGAATCCAAAGAAGGTTTTATTGCATACTCATCTAAGTGAAACTAAGAATAAGTTTTACATTCAACTGCTAAGAAATTACTAGGATTGTTTAACATGGTCTTATTTTGAATTGAAAGCATATAAAAAGACTTGTTTCAATATTTTATCCCACTACAACCTGATAGCAAGCCTTTCAGGTAGAAATAAAGGCTTAATAACCTCATATTGGCCACTACAAATGTAGGATGAGTTAAAAAAGATAAGAGATGATGGTATCATTCAACCCATTAGGTATTCATCATAGGTTGTAAATTTAGTCCTTGTGAGAAAGAAGAATGGTTCCATCCACATGTGTGTAGATTTTTAGAATTTGAATAAAGATTATTTAAAATATAATTATCCGCTGCCCAAATGGATAAATTGATACCAAATGTTACCAAATCAGAGATGTTGTCCACCTTGGATGGTTTCTCAGGATATAACTAGGTTGTGGTAAAGGAATCTGAGAGACCCAATACCACATTTATAATGCCTTAGGCCACATATGTATATATGAGGATGCCTTATGGGTTAATTAATTCTGATGCAACATTATAGTGGGATATGGAAGATGCCTTTGCAGAGGTGATTAAATTTTTTATAGATCTATATCATGATGGCATTACTATGTACTCCAAGATTAGAGAATAACATTTGGAGTATTTAGAGAAAATGTTAATCAGATGCAGGGAGTTTGACATTTTCTTAATCCTAAGAAGTGCCATTTTGGATTTCAAACGGCAAAGATTCTTAGACATATAGTGTCCAAAGACAGTGTCATGATTGACCTTGAGAGGGTAGAATCCATTGACAAAGTGCCTATCCTGCAATCCAAGAAGGGAATTCAGTACTTTTTTGGATAAATCAATTTTGTGAGAAGTTTTGTGTCTAATTTTGTAGAGATTAATTTGGCTATTACATCCATGTTGGAGAAGGACCAAACCATCAAATAGGAGGAAAGGTCCATGCAAGAATTTAGTGACATAAAAAGAAATTTAAAGTCTACCCCTATTTTGGCTAGCCTTGATTACACTAATGCATTTCAGATATTCTCTTTTACATCATATAATATTGTTAGTACTATCTTATTACAAAAGAATGAAAATGGTCATGAGTAGCTATGAAATGTCCTAAGTTGAATTATACCATCATGGAAAAACAAGCTTTCTATCTCTTGAAGGTTGTTAAGATGTTCAAGACTTATATTCTAAGTTTAATGATTGTTTCTTACATCCCACATACCATGGTGAACAACATCATAACTCATAATGAGTAGCCAATAAGAGATAAAGGTGGGTTAACAAGCTGAAAGTGTATGACATGGATATTTAGACCACCAAGATAGTGAGAAGGATAGGTCCACCCAAGCTTGTTACTGAGACTAATTTCTAAGACGTTGAGATAAACACTATTATTTTTAATGTTCATAATTCTTTATGTCAAATTAGTATATTCTGATGCTATAGAGAAATTATATATTAATTGGAAAATCTAAATTACCCCCTGACTTGGATAATAATAAAAGGATAACTCTTAAAATTTGTTCCCAAGAGTACCACTTGATTGAGAATGGACTAGCATGGAAGAATCTGGATGGGGTTCTCCTAAGATGCATGGTAGAAGAATAAATTGTTGGCTTGATTGAGGAATTCCATAGTGGAGTATGTTGTGGCCATTTCACACTTAAAGTCACAACTCATAAAATTTTGTGAGTTGGTTATTGACGACCATTGTTATTCATATATGTTACTCAAAAATTTAAAAAGTGGGAGAAATGTCAGATTTTTATTGGGATGATGAAAGCTTTTGGTATTCTTCCCTTGAAACATATGATGATTAAAGGACCATCTAGATAATGGGGAATGTATTCATTGGATAAATGTTTTATTTATCAAGTGATGGACATAGATGGATACTAGTTGCAACTAACTACTTCACAAAATGGGTTAAAGTGGTCCCTACAAAGAAGGCAACACCCCAAGTAGTTATGGACTTTTTGTTTAATTAGATTATTTTTATATTTGGTGTGAATGTCAAAGTGATTGTTAATAATAACATGAGTTTCAAATATAATCCTTTAGTGGCATTGCATAAAGAGTATGAGATCAAATTAGCTTATCCTTCGAATTATAACCCTCAAGGGAATGGGAAAGCATAATCTAGTAATAAGAATTTTTTCAAAATCATTAGACATAATTTGTAAACAAACCAAAATTGTGGTGAATAGATGAAGTTTACCTTATGGGATGATAGGATTATGCCTAGGAGAGATATAGACAAAACTCTTTTTTAGATTGTTTATGGAGCTCAAATAGTTTTGTCTATGAATTTATAGTTTTCAGCCTATCAGTTCATACAAAAACTAGAAGATTATTAGAAAATCAACCACTATGAAAGTAGGATGAATTAGAATATTGATCTTGTAGAAATTTGAAGACAAGCTCATAAAAGACACATTAAGTTCAAGGAAAAGCTAAATAATATATTTGATAGGAAGGTTATTCCAAGAGCCTTCCAAGTAAGTGATATTGTTCTACTTTGGGACATCAAGAATGAGAAGAAAGAAAACCATGGAAAATTTGATGCCTTGTGGATGGGTCCATATTATATTGATTGTTGGAATAGGGAACACACTTCATTCTTGAGAGACTTGGATGGTGAAATAATGAAGCTACCAGTCAATGACAAACATCTAAAACACTTCTTTGAATGAGTATGTAATCTATGTATAGTAGTATATAGTGTATAGTTTTATCACTTTGTCTTTTAGTTGCTTTTCTACCCCTCTAGTTTCAGCCTTATTTTTATAATTTATTTTTGTTTGTTTTTATGTTCATTTCTAGATCTACCTGATCTATTTTTGTCAGTCTACCTTATTTTTTGATCATTTAGGGGTGTTTGCTTATGTTTATCGAATCTTAACACTATGGTCTAATAGATTGGCACCAATTCTTTTATTCTAGAGTTCTTCACACACCCATAGGGGGTGTACATTCCTAGGTAAGAACAAGTATTAGTTCCCTAAATTTCACAAAGATAATTTGTGACCTTGTTGAAATTAAATCTTGATTTTCAAAGTAATTACTTCCTATTCACAAATGTCATCCTAAATAAAACCTCATTCAAACCCTATGATTTTGTGTGGTAGTTATCAACACAAATTCTTCTTTGAAACACTTGTAACACATTTATAAAGTGAATTATATTGATCAAATGTCAATTAGAGATATTAATACTAGGATAAATATTGAAGAAGGGCATGTTTCATCCCTCCCTAATCATCTACTCCTCTCAATAATATGGATGGTTTGATTGGTCAAAAATCATATGATGGAGATGGATATGATATAAAAATTCTAGTTTAAACAAAATCATGCCTCTGTTACTTTGCATCGACCAAGCCTAACTAATAAGCATTAGAGGACCACGTAAATGGTAGCCACGCTATTGAGTCAGAGTCACATTGAGAAGGTGAAGTGGTAAAGAACAATAAAACATGAATAAATAAGTTAAATATTTTAAAATGAGGGTTGATTTGGAGGTGCCCGTATGGTAACAAAATATAACCAAATTAAGATTTGATGTTGATTCTAAGCTTTCCCATGTGGAGGTAGAAGAAAAAAATATGGTTTAATTTTTTTAGTGTAATTTGGGCCCCAGGTGGAAAATATCTTGGTAGCAGTTTGGATGTTAAAATATAATTAAAAAACATATTCTAAGGTTCCACTAAAGTTTTAGGGGGAAAAATAATTTTGCATGCACTCCAAAGGGCAAATTAACTTGAAAGCTTTAGATCCCACATCAAGGCTATGGTTGGTAGAAATGAGAGGCATTGGTGAAATCTAAAAGCATTTGAAAATTGTAATTTTCTTGTAGTATTCTAGTACCCATGAATAGAAGAGTACAACAAAGAAATAGTTATTGAAGTGTTGGTGCCCAAAAATGTGTGCAAACCATCAAAGTGGGGAGCCCATGTGAAGGCCTTTAGGCTGGCATTGAAATAAGGAAAACTAAGCTATCAGGTATTAAACCATGCCATGAAGAACCCATACCACATTATATAAGTCATATGGAATGAATAAATTTAAACTTCTTTTTGAAAAAGTGGGATATGTGGAAGCATGGTAGAGATAGAATGCATTGACATTATGTTTGAAAATTACCAATGGTACCATAGAACTCTATCAGGGATCCAACTGAGACAAAAAAATTTTGAAATTTTTTTAAAGTGGAGTAGATAAATTTTTTCAGAAGCCAGGGGTCATGAAATAATTTTAAAAGAGGTTTGACATTCTCGTATAAATTTTTGGTTGAAGAAAAAATTGAAAAGGAAGGTATAGAGGTCCACTTGAGGTTTGAGGGAATAAATGTAAGTTACATTTGGGGTGGTGGATTCCCATGGGCTTTCTCACAGGAAGAGAAAGTATAAAAATTTAAATGCAAAAATGATGAGAACGTTAAAACTTTAGTTATTGACTAGATGTTTGACTTATCGAGCAAATTGTAATTTGCTTCTCAACTTTTGGATCTTGTAGAAGGAGGGAGTGATAGGCTTTGGTGTAAAATCATAACCATGATGAAATTTGGTAATATTTCTAAATTACAAATTACTAGGGCATCTCTAGACCTTGTGAGGCACAATAGAATGAGAGGGAAAAGTCAAAAAGAGGTTGTAGATTTGAATGGAGAATTTAAATGATTTAAGAATTGAATAATGTGCCCTCTATAAGCTAGATGGTGATCAAGGAAAATTAAAGGGGAGTGAAGTTTATCAAATTAAGATGCTTCATTTATTGTTGAATGTCAAAGAACTAGCTATAGATATACATAAAATAAATAAGTTAGATGATTTTTGAAAGTTGATCATGATTATAAAGATATAGGCATTGCACAATTTTGTGATAAGATCATTTATTATTGTAAATTAGTTGGCTAGTACCAAATTAGATGAGGTGTTATCTTCCTAGAGTCCACCAATAATGTGGGAAGGAAATGTTATGCTTCATGTGCATGTAAAATAGTTATCCCTAAAGGATGTAAACTCTCTTGTCAAGTGCTTTCAAGTGGAGAATGTTATATTGCATGATATATTTCAAATGACTTTAGGACTTGGAAGTTATAATATACACTTGCCTATATATTTAAAGTAGGAAATTTTTAAAGTATTGAGTGAGAGAAAGCACTTAATTTTATGTATGGACACAATGAAAAGAATTTTGATAAGATAGACTATCCACTCCTAACCTTGAGCCACCTTTCAAGTATTTGGTTGAGTGTTATAGGAGAGCATGAGAAGAGAAGTAAAAAAATGCCCTTTGTGAGGGTAAAAGATTGAGTGTTAAAATGAAGATATTAAAAATTAGACAACCTTAATGGTCATTTCCTATAGTAGAGTTTATTTTGAGAAACTTAGATATATTTCCTCAAGTTATCCTTGAAAATTCATCTCCATTGGATCTCTTTATGTCCAGAGTTTCTATAGGATTTGACACATTTGGTGGGAGCAATGCTCTCAGCAGTACTACCCCTACAAGTTTTCTAGATTATTTTTCAAATATTTAGAGGAGGATAGTTTAGATCTTATTTTTAAGTAGCTATATAATGATCTTAAGATATCTTTATGCAAAATGGCCTCACCTCTAAAAATTTGTTAGGTTCCTTTGGCATTCATTAAAATTTTGATTAAAATTTCCATTTGTGTGAAATATCTTGTGAATGACTCTTCTTAGATTCCTAAAGGTGGTCATGTGGATGGATGAGTTATTTTAATCTGAATGCATACAAGGTTCCTTCTTCCATGTTAGTGCTTTCCCTGATCATGTCATCTCCACTAGAGATCAGATTTAGACTCTATTGTGCAAATATGAAAGAATTTTGAGTTGACATAGCAAGTTAAGAAGATCCTAGTTTCTATAAAAGTATTCTATAGGGTACTCACAAGACTAGGTTGTAGGAATGTAGTTGAATTGAAAAATAAAAAAAATTGAAAGTTTTAAAAATTACATGAGAGGCTCCAAAAGTCTCTGGGAGATTTATATCAGAGAAGTAACTTGCAAAATTGAAGTCTCCAAAATGTAAATTGAAAATTATGGTCAACTTTCCCAATCCTGCTAGTCAAATCACATGAGAAAGGTCAACTCAAGAGGAGCTTTAGAGAGAATTGGAAGAGAAATATGATTTTCACTTATGTAGATTAAAAATTACACTTGGTTCTCTGGAATCCCCCAGTCAATGCCAGTCAACAAGAAGTCTTAGTGCAAGGGGGAACTTCCACATCCAATTTTAATTTTGCACTTTTACAAAATTTAAAATTGTAGTTAGAGTTTCAAATTCCCTAAAAGAAACATTTGAGGGAAATTAGAACCCCAATTTCAATTTGCAATTTGAAAAAAATTTAAGCTACAGTTGGAGTTCTGGATTCGCTAAAAGGATCTTTTGAGGGAATATGGAACTTTGACTGTAATTTGTAATTTTGCAAATTTTAAAATTGTAATTGTACATGGAGTTCTAATTTCCCCAAGGTAACTACTTAGGAGAATCCTAATTGTGAATTATAATTTTGTAATTTATAATTTATAAATTTATAGAAGTGACAAATATTTACCCAAAAGGCTAAAAAGTGGAAAATAATGCTTTTTTGTAGACAATTTTGAAAAAAGAAAATGTGGAAAAAGAAAAATGGTGAAAAAACAAGTTGGAGCCAAAAGGTAAAAAGGTAAAAATAAACCTAAGTATTGCATTTTCTCAAGCTTTGCTTGTTCAAGATCCTCCATGGGAGAGATATTACAGGTTTTCAAGGCCAAGGTGAAACATTAGAAGAAGATCATTCATATGGCCATGGATCTAGAATATCCACATACCATCATTGCAAGAGCAGGGTATTCCATGTCATGCATAAGGGGAAAGGCAACTGTCAAGGAGGTTTCAAATTTGTAAGCAAGTCGTTAAGGGCATCTCTTGATAGCTACACATGAGTACAAAGTTTGTTTGGCCTCCACCATGGATTTTCACCTTCCAACTCATGTAGAAGGCATTTGTAGATAGTAAATCAAAGGTTTTGTTATAAATATTCATCATTCCTTTTAGAGGTAGTTAGAGAAATGTTTTTTTTTGAAAATTGGTTAAGATTCTAGGCATAACAACGGGCATATTGGAGTTGGGAGTATCTTGGTAGGACTTTAGGGTGTTGACTGTAATTTTTTAATTTTATCAAAATGCAACTAGCTTTTATAGATTGCAAATGGGTGTTAAAAAATTATAAATAGGGGGTTTCTCCTCTATTCTAGTTTGTTGTTATTGGTCTTTATTTTTCTTAAGTCTAGGCTTATTCAAGAAAAATTGGGATCAATTTTTGTCTATAGACATTATCTCCCTTGTTAAGGTGGGTGCAATTATACAACCATTATCATATTTTGAAATCATTTGTAATATGTCTCCCTTGCCCAACATGGATAAATCTCACTATGCTTGTCCCCATGGCAACATTTACAAATAATGATGTATATAAAGTTCATTTGTAAATTTATTGAAAATATTTGTGTTCATTATTATTTTATGTTGTTGAAGTATGGTTATATGCTTTTTAAATGTTGTTTATTGGATACTTAGGTTTGTGTTCATTACTGGTTATCATTTTGTGCACAGATCTAGGTTATAAATTCTTTCTACTGTTTAGCTTGAAAATATGTTGTTGAATGACTTTTAGGGCACCGTGAGTTTATGGATTTGAGAAGGAAAAGTATTTTGAATTTTAGTTTTAGTGTATGTCCTAGTCTTCCAAATATCATTTAGTATTTCCCATTAGCTTATTGATGAGTTTTTGTTGTATCTTTATAGAGGAATATTGTCATGAATGTTGAAAGAAACCCTTTTTCTTTAAAATCACCAGCACACCACACCCTATTTTTTAAAAACTATCTAACTATCCTACCTTGTTCTACCCTACAAGTAAAACACCCTTTGTATATGTTAAGTGTTATTTGTCTTAAAAATGCATCAAATCTTGCCTATATAACATGTGTTTGCATTTGGTGCTTTGAAATCCAAGTATTATAGCCTTTTATTTGACCCCTATTATTGAATATTATTTAGAATAAATATTGAAATCATATACCCATCCATATTCAGTAGCTTGTATGTGACCTAGAGCATATGTTCATCCCACGTGACAACCCTTCTTGGGTGGAATGAATAAGTTTAGTTGTTCTCTAGTCATATTTATTGTTCTTTATGCCAAAAATCCCCATGGAGGTCAAACTGCATAATCTCTCTATGTGAGTAATCTACCCCTCATGTATTCTCACCTTGGTTTAGGTAGATCTATAAGTAGCAGTGATATGACCATACCCTATGTCAGTGCCTCTAAATCATTTTTTGTGCTTGATCTAATCTTGATGCCAAACCCTTCCCTAGATATAATGACATACTAGTGGGTTTTTCATCTTAGTTTGCCATTTTATTCAATTATGCATGGTCGAGTGAAAGAGGTATACAACTGGGAACCAACATGATCTTATAGTAACTTTTTTATAAATCATTAAGTATTTTGATTGTGTATAAAAACATAATATAATAGGAAAATGATTTTTTTTAGATCCATATGATGAACAATTATATCCCATGTATGTAATAAAATTTGATATACACATAAATTATGTTTACATATAACTTATGGGTCAAATATATTTTTTTAAATAGTTATCTTGGTAAAATTCAAGTTATATTTTATAGATATTACCAAACATCTTGGACTACAAATGTTTTTTGGGCCATAACTTTTGATTCGTAACTTTGTTTGAGCTCTCTTTTATGCTAAAACAAAGGTATATATATTTTAATTCATATATAACCTATTAGATCTGATTAGGGATGTTCTTAGAATTTTTAGAGGACATACATAACCATCCAAATGTCTAAAAATGTATTTTATTATTTTGTTGAGATTTTTCCATTTTTAGAAAGAGTATAATTTTGTAACTATACATAAACTTGAGTTGGTATTCATCTATTAGGTTAATTTTAGTGTTTAAAGGATAGTTATATATTTTAGGCCCATTTGAGCTTTCATGCAAAACTTACTAAAATAGTAGTTGAATTATTGATAGAAGTTGAAAGCTACTAGAAAAAACAATTTCTAAAAAATTCATGGGTTAGTTATATCTTTTGATTTATTTATCTATTTTAGTTATGCATGTCAACTCCAATTTTCAGTTACACTTTATTTAAAGACTCTTATTTCATTCAATGAGAATCTGTATAGATGGATTTTTCATGTAATTTCTAGGTTTTATGCTTACCAATAGTTTTTATTAGTTAGTTTGTGTTTTCGTCATTTGGTATCAAATCAGTTTTGAATCATAGAGGTAATATATTTATGAATTGATTTTATTAAATTTATATAGAATATGTAGTGATTAAATAATAGGTTAAGATATGGTGAGAGGAAAAGGACAAGGAGGAATTTATTAGATGAACATGAATATGCAATAACTACAGAGGTAAGTGGAAAAATTAACTTTAATCATAACAAGTCAAAGACAAAGGTGAGTAGAAGATGAAATAGATTGTAAATATGAAATTAAAAAGGAAAAGGAATGATAACATCCACCATCAATGTAAGAAATGATGGTCCATGCTTTAAAGGGAAGGAATAAAATAATTAATGAATCAGGGTTGATGTTCCATATTATGGAGGTAGTTTAAAAATATAAGATATGATAAATTGATTAGAAAACATGAATAATTTTTTAAATGGAAAACCCTAAGAGAAGATAAGAATGTAAAATTTTCATTAAAAAAATTATAAATTACTACAACTATTTTCTAGAATCCCCTGAAGAAAGAGAGAGAGAGAGAAATGATAAAGATAAGATAAACAAGTGGATCAAGATGGAGAATATGTTTAGAGAGAAATATGTTCTTATGGATTATTCATAAACCCTATACATCAAATTCTTTAATTTAATGCAAAATGATCATAATGTACAATATTATACATTTGAGTTTTACAATCTTTCCATATGAATGGATCACGATGAAATAAAATAATAAATGGCTGCAATGTATGTAAATGATTTAAAGTTTTCTATTCAAGATAATTTGAGAATGCATATAATACTCTACATGTGTTGACTTTTTGATCCAAACTTGATTAGTTTACATAATTTGTTTTATTAGATTAATTACTTGTTTTATTAGTTGGTTGGTTACATGAGAATGCTAGTTTTCTCTTGTAAACTCTCGTGAAAGTTTCATAAGCTTTCACACTCTTTGAAAATATTGTCTAGAAATAATACAATGATTATTGGTGTGAAATGTTGTCTTCATGATGTAATTTTATAATTTATTCCATTAGTCTTGGTGTTATCAATGGTATCAAAGCATTGGTATTGAAGGAAAAAGACATTTGCAAATAAGAGAAGAACTTGACACTATTAATATGGAATTTATGTATTTTTTGAACTGCTCAAATCTATCTTGAACATTGTTAGAGGCCTAATAATAGTTGTGAATGTTCAAAAATAACATACAAATAAAATTGATATAGCATCCAAATACATTTAATAAGCCATGACTATATCAAACTTATCCTGCAAAAAAAAATCATTTATAGTTCTTGCTTGGCACCCGTCTACACTACATTATCTCTGTGCTTCACATCTTTGTAATACCTTAATGTGCCTCTCTCATTATTCTACTTCCTAGCTAAAAAATTGAGAGGATGAGGTTGAAGTCGAAGTTTATTTGGCATTTCTAGTAGCAAAATTGGCACACTATGGCATAAGACAAGCAAAAGCATGGATCATTAACATTATAGTTAATCACTTCCTTCATGATTGCAGCGTAAGAAATAGTGTCATCATCTAGGGAATAATACAGTAGTAATTTTCTTTTCTGTTATTTGTTTTGATTTATAAATATATATTATGTATTTACATGCAAGTGAAATGTTTAATGCATCATTAAAATTTTCACATCCAAGAATACACAAGTCATATAAAAATTTTACCTAGATGTTTTTGAAATTATTGAAGGAAAGATGGATAGGAAAATTTTACAAGAGATTTGATGAAAGGAAAGTCAAAGGTTTAACCCTTTAATGTGATTTTTTACAAAGGGGTCATTTGAAATAATTATGAAAACTAGGAAAATTTGCACATATCATGACCATTTTTACCATATCTTGACCACACTGTCATATTGTTTTTCAAAATTACTTTTTACAAACTAGACTCAGATATATTTTCAATGAATATAAACAAGGATGGGTCCATCATGTTTTGATATGATATTTTAATCACCATAAACTAGTCAATTTTTTTGAATTAACATTGAGGGCGGTCTACCTAGCCTGACAGAGGAATAAAATTTTAAACTATCATATCTTATACATACAGTGGATACATTATTCATATGACCACTTGTTTTTCATATAAATATATTTATAAGAGAATCATTGTGTGAAATGTTTGATTTTGACATGCGTAAATATGAGTTCTTTTACATATTTTGAATAAATTATGTATTATATTACAATCAAGTGCATTTTCAATGGAATCATACACCCCAAGTTTTTCTCTGATGGTAAAATTATGTTGTATACATCAAAAAAATATCATAAAAATGTGTCCAACTACTTTTATTTTTAGTGATGATGGTGTTTCATTTTGACATTTATAAGTCCCTAAAGATATGATTGACTAAATAGAGCCAACTAGAGGTTGGAGGATTTATAGAGGTTAGAGGATATTTTCCCTTCTCTAGTTCGTTATTCACTTGGTGTATGGGTTCACTACTAGGATTTAAATTTTTGGCTTGTGTTTTTAATTTTAGTTACATTTTTTGCTTTTTATCCTTGATATTCATGACATGGAGCAGACAGAGTAGTTTTAATTTGTTTTTATGCTATACAGCTTCTCACCTCTCCCCTGATAGGTGGAATTTATTAAATGGGTACCTTCAATCAGTCATCAGTGGTTGTATGAGTCAACATTAGATTTACTAGCATTTTGAGTGTTGAATAAAGGCATGTATGAGATGTTATTAGTTGTTGGGCATTTGAGAGATGTCCCATACAGAGTACTAAAGGATCACTTGGATGGGTTCCTATGTGGAACCTTATGTGGGTCAATGTAGTTGGATAGGATTTGATCAGGTTGTACTACAATATGGTATGATGGTGAAAGGGGATGAGCATGCCATGATTGTGATCATCAGCCATAGTTTATTTAGTACCATGATGTATAGTGTGATAGCTTATAGATGTACCAGAGATACTCATTGATGACTTCATATTTATTACTCTAGATCTTCTTCTATACCCCTTTGGATAAAGGGGAAGTTTGTCAGTTTATGATCCAAAATTATTTAGTTTATTTACTTAGATTAATTACTTATTTTGTTAGTTGGTTGGTTACACAAAAAAATTCATTTTTTCTCGTAACCTCCCATGAAATTTTTATAAGCTTTCATGCTCTTTGCAAATATTATCTGGAAATAATACAATGATTTTTAGTGTGAATTGTTTTCTTCATGATGTAATTTTATAATTTCTTCCATTGGTCATCACACTATCAACATGGATGAGTCTTATCAATTAGATTTAAAGGTAAAAGAGAGAATAATACATAATTTTAGAAGATCAATTAGATTGAGAAGAGGACAGTCACCTGTAATAAGGAAAATAGATGGTTTTAATCCAAATAGAGGAAGATTTCCCTGTAGTGAAACAAAAAAATAAGATAATAGGAAATGGTTTCAATATCAATAAAGAGTAAGAGAATTTTAGGGAGGATGAGGTTATGGTGGCCCTAGAGGGTGGTTTCCAAATCAACATAGCTGTTAATTTTTTATAGATGTGGAGAATAAGGGAAAAAGTCATTTGAGTGTATGCATTATCATGAATAAAAACTGAGGTAAGACTAGCTCCAAAGACTGAATTTAGTTATGGTTGAGATATAAGAGATAAATACACAAGTTACAATAGTAGACATTAGAGAATGTATCAAGATGATTTGAGAACATTTTTTTATCCAAGGAAAGAACAAATAGAAAATAAAGAAGTTGGTGATGCATGGATGTAAATAAATATTTTTTGAATAAAGTACACCTTAAGAGGTAAGATACGCAAATTAATTATTGATTTTGCTAGTTGTGAATATATGGTTTCTAAGGAAATAATTGACAAATTAGTACTCAAAATGAGAAAAACATCTTTATCATTATCATATTTCATGGTTTGAGAAAGGAAATTAAGTTATAGTTAATAAAAGGTGTTTAATAAAGTTTTCTAGGTGATGTTAATCTAATAGATGCATGGCATGTGTTGTTGGGAAGGCCATCAAAATATGACACAAGAGTAATTCATGATGGATTAGAGAATACATATACTTTTTAAGAATTTGGTATAAATATGGATTTATTACCTCTTAAAGAAGAAGGGTAGGAAAAAATCATGTTTTCCACAAGATAATTTATCAAAGACATGAAAATTATAAGTTATTATTATGCATTGATTTTAAATAAATAAGACATGAAATTAGTACAAATACTAATAGAAGCAACAAAAGTGTTGAAAGAATATGTATAAGTTATACATGATAAGTTACCAAATGGTTTAACGTCAAAGAGAGACATTCAACATCACATTAACTTGATTTTATGATCATTTTTGACCAATTAAATAGCTTATAAGATGACTCCAATAGAAGTAGAATTTAAAAAATAGGTTATTAAGTTGGTGAGGAAGGGTGTAGTAAGGTATATTATGAGCCCATGTGCAACACCAACATTTTTAACTCCAGATAAATATTAGAATGGTATACTCTATGCCAATTAGAAGGAGTGTAGTTTTATGCATAATAGTTTAGTATTTTTGGGATTTATAATTTAAATAGATGGTATAAGAATGGATGAAGAAAAGGTAAAGGAAATAATTGAGTGGCTTATTCCAAAGAGAGTCACAGAAGCAAGAAGTTTCAATGGTTTAGCAATTTTTAATAGAAAGTTCATTAAGAATTTTAGTAGCCTCTTTGCATCAATAATAGATTGCATGAGAGGAAAAGAAATTCTGTGGACAAGGCTAGTAATATAAATCCTTCAATTCTCAAAGAATAATATTATATAAAAACCCATTTTTCCATTTTTTTTATTTTCACAAACTATTTGAGGTGGATTGTGATGCTTCACAACTAGGAATTGGTGTTGTGTTGAGTCAAGAAGGAAGGCCAATAAAATATTTTAGTGAGAAGTTGAATGTGATAAGAAATAAGTAATCTAATGTATATGGTATTGAATTTTATGTCATTGTATAAGCATTTAGATATCAGAGGTATTACTAGGTACCTATATTTTTTTATCATAATTACAGATCATGAGACCTTGAAGAATATAAACACTCAAAATAAGTTAAATATTAGACATGTAAAGTGGGTTATCTTTCTTACAATGATATACTTTTGTTTTGAAGCATATATCAGGAATCAAAATTAGGTAGATGATGCTTTGAGTAAGAGAGTGGCATTACTAACTACTATGGTGAGTGAAGTAGTTGGATTTGAATTTCTTAAGGAAATCTATGATACTTATCTAGAGTTTTACAAGATATTTGAGCAATGTAAGAATACATCAATAGATAAGACAAGTAATATTTGTGATGAGTACCTTATACATGATCATTATATCTCCAAGGAGAAATAACTATTTATTTTAGTTGGGTCTCTAAGAGATAATATTATTTAAGAACTACATAGTGGTTGTTTGACATTAAATTGTTTTAAGACCAAGATAATAAATTTAGTGGACAAGTAATTTTTTCCAAATATTTAGAAAGATGTGGTAATGTATGTTTCAATATGAAATATATAATCTGTGGTTAAATGACATGCATAACATAAAGTGTTGTTCATGCCACTATTGGTTGTAGAAGGACGATGGATAGATTGGGATATAGATTTTATTTTGGGATTACCAAACACATAGAGAGGTAATGATTCTATTTTTGTTTTTATAGATAGATTTTTTAAGATGGTTTATTATATAGCATGTAATAAAATGAATGATTCCACTAGATTTGAAGAACTATTTTTTAGGGATTTTATGATATTGTATGGTGTTGTAAAACCCATTACATAAGACAGGGACACAAAATTTTGAACTCATTTTTAGAAGACTCTATGAAAGAAGTTGGGAACTAAGTTAAAAATTCGTAGTGCATACCACCCATAAAAATATGGATAGATAGAAGTTTTAGACATGAGTTTGAAAAATTTGTTTAGATGCATAGTCAGAGAGAACCCCACACAATGAGACTTGGCTTTACCAAAAGATAAGTTTGTATATAATAATTAGATTTGATAAGAAAATCTCAATGTTAGATTGTTTATGGAGGAAATTTTATAGGTGTTTTAGATTTGGTGTAGTTACTAATTATAGAGTGATTTAGTAATGATGCAAAACCATTTATAGAGCATATACAATAGTTTTAAGTATACGTGAAAATAAATCTACAATAAAGTAATGAAAAATATAAATTAGCAAAAGATGTCAGAAGAAGGTCAAAGGGATTTGAACAATGAGATTTAGTGGTGGTTTAATTGATAAAATTAAGATTTCTAACATTCACATACAATAATTTGAAGTACAAGAAAAATAATTTGTCCATAATTGTGAAGAAAATAAATGATAATGTTTATGAGGTAAGTTTACCACATTATTTTTATATCTCTCTAGTTTTTAATATTTTAGATTTATATGATTTTCATAGATAATATGGTCAAGGAGAAGAAGATGAAAAATTACATTGGAAGTAGTAGATAACAAAGAAAAAGAAAGAAAAAAAATAGCACAAGTTTTGTATAAGAAGACAATGCATATAAAGAAATGATGTTATAACATGTATTTAGTACAGTGAGAATGACTACAACAAGAATACACATTTTAGATTTAAAAATGTGAGTTGAATAATATTGATAAAAATAAATAACAAGGTTTTAATCAAGGTAACTCGCAAGATCTAGATTGTTTTCAATCATAAGAGAATAATGTATAGAACTTCCAAAGGCCATAAATTTTGATATATATCTCTATTTGACCTCTCATTTATGTCAAAACAAAAGTATCAAAATGTTTTATTGAACTATAATATGATCTATATAATTAGGAATGTTTTTAGAACTTTTCAAAGGCCATACAAAATCATCTAGGGATTTGAAAATACATTTCAATATTTTTTCATAACTATTCTATTTTTAGAAACAATATATTTTTGTAATCGGACATGAACTTGATTTTAAATTTGTCTATCAAGTTAGTTTTAGTTTTTAAACTATATGTAGATATTTTTAGACCCATCTGAAATTGTATGTAAACATTTCTAAGAATAATGGTTGAAAAATTGCTAGAAGATGAAAGTTACTAAAAATAGTAATTTCTAAAAATTACATTTATCAGTTTACTTTAAGTAGATTTTAGTTAATTTAATTTTCTAATTATTCATGTCAACTCTAATTTTGATTTGAGTTTTATTTAAGACTCTTATGTAATATTTTATTCATTCCATGAGAATCATTAGAGAAGATTAATTTTCAAAGAATTTCTGGGTTTTATGCTTACAAATATTTTGTTTACCTATTCTGTGTTTTCATCATATATCGCATCCAATGTCTTTGTTTTCTGTATCCCTTGACATCTTTTATACATATGAAAAAATAAATCAATTCTTAAATCTTTCTATGTTAATATTTTTTTTATAATTTATTATTTGCATTTGGCCTCCTTTTTTTTAAGAACCATTTATAAGACACTTATTTTAATATATATAAGCATCTACATTTCACATCCTTTGTGGAATTACTAAGTGAACGATTCTTTTCTGATATCAAATTTAGTATCCTTTAATGTGACGTAGAATGTTATCGGGTCTTTGAAGAATTAGATTGAAGAAGAGAAATGTAACAAGGGAATCTACAATTTTTTATCGATGTTAAAAAATAATTATTTTAAGAGTTTGAACCCTCCATAATGGTGAAAAATTTTATTTAGAAAACTTATGGCGTTATCTCACACGATGTTTAGTGGTATTAAAATTGATTTTAGCATCTACTATTCGTCCTAAACTGATATACTTAATTGACCTCACGTTGAATTTCCAGACTAATATTACCTCCCCTGAAAGTGACCTGTTTCTTTCTTTCTGGCTATCTACACATTTTTTTTGTATTTTACTTCATTCCCAGAAAACTTCGTCAAAAGTTTGAACCCGTTGATTGAGTTTTTTTGTTGGAATGTTCGTTAATTTGGAACGTGTCCACATTTATAATTTTTTTTTTTTAATTGTAGATTATGGGATATAGAAATCTTTGAGGCCGCCTGGACATGTCAATAGTTATAATATTTATTTATTTATATTGTATATTATGCAATTTAGAAATTTGGGAGGCCGCCTTGACAAAGAGCAGGGTAGAATTCAAGACATAGAATTCAAGACATTTGAGTGGCAGGCCCCCCAACCCTACCATTGCACCCAGCCCGTGACCTAACATTTATAATGTTAATGAAATGTATGCATCACCCTATTTTAATTATATAATGTAAGTTGTAACAATAACCCTATGGTCTATAGTCGTATTCACATTTAAGTCGCTTTTTTATTCGTTTCCATCTTCGAGGCTATTAAATGTAATAAAATGATGGGTAGACCGTCGAAATACATACATACTCATGTTTCTTCCTCCTACAGGAATAACATTAGCATTCGAAACGCAATATTGAATAGAAAACCATCATTAAAAATATTTGTAAGAGTCACGGTCGACTGTCAAATTAAGAACACAGTTGCGAGTCGTCACGGTTGAATTTGAATCCGAATTGTTTTTATAAAATATTTCGTTTTAACTATTACACTGCATTTAAACATATGCAGAAATATCTGCGGTGGGTGGTGTAGCCGTGTCTGCTGCAAATGTTGAAATTTTGTTGGCATCGGCCATGGTTGCGTGTGAGCCAAAGTCGTCCATAATAAAAGCGAAAGATGATAGTTACCATCAATTTGTTATCAGCTCTTCACCCACGGGCAGCTCAGTTCGACTTTTTATGATACGACGTACCCAATGAACTGTCGACGATCAAAGCTGCGGGGAAATCGGCTGTCGCATCATTAGTCCGCCTTCACTTTCACGACTATTTCGATAACGTTTGATTTTCCATACTTTGTGAATATGGGAAATATCAGCGCTCTCACCGACACAAATGTAGAAGTGCTAGGAAGCCAAATTTAACTGTTTTCTACATGTTAGCGAGTAAATTTCCGTGCACCGTGCACAAACACGACTTAGTCATGATAGCTTTGCGAATCGAGTTGATATATTTTCTTGCCCTCACAACTGTTTCCATTTCTGTCGGTTTGGCATATTTCTCAATATCTTGTATGATGAAAAAATATTCCACGTGGAAAATGAAATGAAAATAGAAGAGCTTAACACTTAGCGCCTTATTTTTCTATTTTCTATTGTCGCCATCGAGACGGGTTCGATAATATTATCAAATCTCGAATGGATTTGTCAACCCAGCTAGACGGGTTCGATATTGTTATCGAATCTCTTTTTAACTTTATAATGAAAGGTGTGAAATAAAATAAAATGGTTTGAATTATTGTTTTTAAAGATTAAACGACTATGAACTATATTTACTGTTCTAACCTTTCAATGATTAGTGGGATCAGCTGTCTTTTTCAAAACGCTGGAACATCAACCCAACCCGATGATTTTTCTGTTTTCCTTAAATATTTCTACTTACGTGTCCATAACGAATCAAAAAGAGCATAACGCTGACCTGCTACTTACGTGTCAATTTGCCCCTGCTGATACTGCCATCAATGTCATCTGCTACCTTTAGCCCCACACTCACCGTAACGTTTACGCGTTTCATCCTTTCAAGTTTTGTCACAGATTTTAGGTTTTCAATATCCTCTCAATTTTGAAATTTTAAGATCTAATACATTATGTTTTGTCTTTTCGTTTATTCATTCGTCAATCTAAAGCTCTCTCGGCTGCTGGAATTCACATTTTCATGGAAAAAAATAATTCCAGTCTTCCCTATGCTTGGTGCAAGTAATACAACAATTAGTATTGTTCCTATGTTAAATGCGAGGAAGGAGTCTCACAAGACAGAAACAAATTTCAGAAAACAGAAATAAATAACTTCGTTGTATGTTCACTCCTTTCATAGGGAAGAGCATTGGATTCACCTTGGAAAACTGAATTTAGACTTGATAAATTAAACATAACATTGATAAATTATATTTCCAAATAAACAAATCGTCCTAGCTAATTAGGATTTATTCAAAAGGAATAATTATAAGACATATAATCGCAGGTTTAACGGAGTTCTAATTTTGCCATAGATTTTAGGGGAGCTACCATTCTCCAAGATAAATAGATGAAAACAAACACATTTTCGTGTTTTAATAAAATAAAATGAGTCTTCACCACATTTGATTAATTGGTAATGTATCAAATTTTTATATGGATGTATACACGTAAGCAAACAAATTGGAGTGTGATATAAATACACATTTTCCAGTTAACTCAAAAAGCCCCAGCATTCGTATTTTAAGAACCTTTTTTGGGGTCATATTAGCACTATGAGTTAAATAATATTTATACATTTTTAGTTGTTAAGCCTTTAATGCATAAGAGAGAAGACTCTTATATTTAGCTATGTTTTATATAGTCTTATTTAAAATACGATTAAATATTTATTTAATAATATGTAAGAAATGTAAATATATTTATATCAATAGTATATATTTTAAATAAATTTATGTAAAATACATTAAAAAATATTATTATTGATGCATTTATTTCATTATGATATAAGTGTTTTGTAAGTGGTATCTATCAATATATTTTACATAAATATATTTAAGATATATATACTAGTTTAATATCAATATCAATATACCTTATACACCTTTAAAATTAGGCCACCAATACACATATAATATTAAATTATCCAACCATATTTATAAAGTTTTAGTTTAACATACTTTTTAAATAATTAACCACTAAATCTACTTGGTAACAAAATTATAACACACTACACCTCGCAGGACCCAGATGTCACTGAAATAAAAATGTCCGCATTAACATATGCATAATCACTCCTTGTCTAATTAGGGTTTCCTCATCTTCCATTTCCATCTCTATCATGCATTCTGTCAAGCTGCACCGGCATTTCATTTTAGTTCTAAATTTTGAATTGTTAAAACTCTCCCTAACTTAAAAGGATGCCGACATCGTTGAATTCTTAAGCCATCCCCGCCAATTTTATATCCTGTTTCAAAGCTCTAATTTTGGATGCTCGTACCCTGTTTTAAAGGTTTTGTTTTCTCAGGCTGGGAGAATGACGACAAAATTGGCACTATTGGGTTTGAGAGTGAAAACGTTACATTTTTTGCAATGACTGTGATGGTAATGACGTTATTAATCTTTTTGTTTAAGGTGCTTTTCGTCTCTTTTCTTTTTATTAATGTAAAATTTTGAGCGTTTCAAACTCTTAGAGTCCAAAATATGTCTGGTTTGTTTCATTTATAACTTCAATCCATGTTCTTGTTTCCTTTATAATCTCTGTTGCATTTGTGTAGGGATCAACCAGCGTATGTAAAGCTGTATTTGTTGAATAAATTGAAACATTTCTAAGGTATTTCTGAGCATTACAACGTATAAGGCGGGCATTGTCCCTATTATTGACCTCAATGTCTCTGTGTGGAGTGTATTTGTCTCTATACTATTTAATGCTTTTATGCCTTAAAAAGGATTTTAAAATGTTAAGAAAATTTATTAGTATTCAAGGCATCCGACTCTGGTAACATAATTTCTCTTCTGTCACACAAGGGGCAGAATTCGCCTTCCCATCAACGGCCACTCCAATTTAGTAATCCATCACTATCATTAGAGGAATGGGACGTCCAGGCGATTCCTATCAAGGGATTCGGAAATGGTTGGCTATTCATATTTTATATATATATATATATATATTATATATATATATATATATATATATATATATATATATATAAAATGGAGATTATAATAGACAGTAATTTGTTTCTAGGTTTGTTTTGCAGAGCAGCGTGTCAGATACAACTGCACATACATTCCTTTGTTATTATAAATTTAGAGAATGTTGTGTATGAACTTGTGTTCTTTATACTGCTACTTTCTAGAAATTATATGGGAGAGTCCAACTAAATATTATGTTGCATATATATCATTGTTTCTTTTAAATGTATAATGCTCTTCAACTTATCCGCGAATCTTCCGGAAATATATATGATATTGCCAATAGACGGAATAATGATATTGTTTTTTTTCTTTTTGGGATTAATAATTCAAATTAAGATTTCATTTTAAGGAGAGATGTTTACAATACTATGTGAAGATCAATAATGAAAAACATTCATATATATTTGGCACGTAAATTAAAATTCTTGAAGGTTACGAAGTGTATATTGTACATTTAATTTGTGGTTGGTCTTGGTTACAAAACTAAAACATGTTATTGAATTTTATAGTGGCAAGGTAAAGGTGGTGGTACGAATGAACATAATCGCATCATTCACTACCTTGTCTATACACTTTTTCTACACCCCAAAACGAATGATGGTAGTGACTGCAATGTTAGAATGTTGTAATATATTTAAGAATTTGGTATAAATGAAGATATTAAAATTATAAAATCTATAAAGATAAGTTTAATTAAAGCAGAGATATTAGTGATTGTTTGTTTTAACTCTATACATATGTGTTACGTAAATTATGTCACATAACATATAAAATTGATACCAATAGGTTGTATAGATCTTAATTTTGTATTTTTAAGGTTTAATGCATCCATACAATATCATAGCAATAGTTACCATGTAAAGAGTCACAATAGATCCATTTAGAAAGTTAAATTGATGAGTGATAATTAATTTTTTTAAAAAAAATAGTAAGCACCAAAAGCGAGACATTAAAATTTTATTTAACAATATTGAACACATGTTTTGCGTGTAACTAGTTTGAGGTACCAAAGTATTAACACCTCACCATCCTGTATTGAATACCTTGTTGTGGGCACTGAATTAGCCCATACATGTGGTCAATCATGCCTAACTACTTTTCATTTCCACATATCACTTTTAAATTGCATTGACATTGAAAGGAAGAGCATATGCACTGCATTATCATTGCTATTCAAGGGGAAAAGTAGAAACAACTTGTTGCCTAGTAAGGAAGACAATGCAAGAGCAGACGTAGTGCATTTATATTCTTGTTGAAGGGGATGAGTAGACATTGACTCGTCACATGGTATGGAAGATGGTAGAATATGTTGAATTTGTGCCTAGTGAGCCAATGGTCATTTTACATCTTGATTCGAAGTGGTGTTTTTCAACATGATTAATATTTGAAATGTTTTCCCTAAGACTTCACATTTGTATGGGTTATTCATTGGTCATCTTTCTATCACAACTTACAGGTGAGGTTTTTAAACCACTATGGCTATGAGATAAATGGTTAATCAAATATGAATATGGATTGGAATGTTTCTTAAAAATAATTAATTTTGTTGATCTATTTCCTTTGCATATTTTGTAAGATTTTTGATTAACTTATTTGGTGAATTCTTGAGATTATGTGTAAAAGACATTAATGTCATGCACAAGGATTTGATTTATATCTACTCCTCCTAGACTAAAAAGAATGGATTTTTTTTTTTTGTATTTTATGTTTACTTATTTTGACTTTATGGTAAACTAGTCTTAGAATAATTAATGACCATATGAGGTTTTGAATAAGCCTGTCTTCTTATGGTTACGAGCCCTTATAACTATTTACCCTAACTAGGATGTTATGACAATTTTTGTCCTACTGCATTTAGTTGGTGATTGTGATAAATATATGCTATTTAGTTTGTTGGAAGTTATAAGCTCAGATCTCTTGTTGATTATATTTTTTGTTGCAAAGCTATAAAATATTTTTATGGTATATGTTTTAGACCTATCAATATGTTTTGAAACACACAACATATGTTGTATGATTTGAAAAGGATGGTGTTATTTGTTACTATCATTGACTATATGAATTTCACTTCAACACATTACCCAAAGCATTACAATAGAACATGAAATATGATCCACTAAACTTTTATAGAGTTGAGGATTAGGTATTTTTCTATGTGTGGGGTAGGTTATAATATAAATGAGGAACTAAATATTATTGAGAAATGACAATTAAAGCATGTTATAAATTAAAATGACTAAAATTGTCTATAAGAATGTATTCATTCCTTTATAATTTGATTAATATAGTCCTCCCTGAAGCACATTAGTTGTTCATAGCATGATTTTGTCTTGTCTAGGTATTACTATATATGTAGGGTCTATTTGGGAATTGCATAGTTAACTTTTGTAATATATTATAATTCTTATGATTGGAAACTGGTTTGTATTTGATCTATTATAGAATGTATTATTGATTATTGGACAGATATTGTAAATTCTTTAATGATTTAGATAACTTGATCTCATTGATGTCTCTCTAATTGAAATCCTTATTCATTATTTTAGATGGTTAACTATGAATAATATTGCATGAAGAATAATTTTCATGAATACAATTCATACAAATATGCATTTTCTTAATTTGTATGCATTACATTCAAACAAGTATCTTATTTTCATTAAGGATCTCATTTTGGGCATGAATGATCCCATACCTACATCCCATCACCTAAAACATGTTGGATATGGTGTTAAATCCATGTTTCAATTCACTATAGTAAAATGTTAAAGATACAAACATGTTTATTAAAAAAATTTAATAATGCTAAATAATTTAATTGGAAAAAATATATAAGATAATATTATCTATAGAACAGATGTATTACATATCATAACATTAGATGTGACAACATAAACTAAGGTGAAAAGAAAGAGTGATCTCTAATAATAGCTCATTAAATGTATAACAAAAGTCTTTATCTCGTATTTAAAATTAAGATAGAAGGTTACATACTTATAGTTAATTGAGCTCCCACTTATACAAACATCTAAATGAGAAGCCATGAAACTATATAAGAGGAAAATATTTCATGTTTTCCTTCATTACATTAGGTGTGCTTGTCGGCACAGTTCCTTTATCTTGCACCTTCAAATATTTTGTTAGGATGTTTTTCATTGCCATTGATGTTGTTAGAATATTGATCATATTACATGTCATTTCATGTAAATTCAATACACACCTTTCTTAAAAAAACATGTCAGCTACAAATGATTAGTTTGAGCATGTGGGATTGCCTAGCTAGTAATTCCCTGTGATTTAAAAATAAGGAGCATAGATGCTCATCATTCCATTCATAATTGGATGATTTTTGGGAATAATATTTTCCATGTTTTAAAACCTTATATGTCTCTCCATATCTTTCATTTTTATCTCATAGTCCTTCATCCCTTCTTCTAGTCTTCCACATGTTTTTCCCTTTTGCTTTGTTCTTCTTTTTATTTTATTTTCAACTTGTTTTTAAATTTTTTTGCTCCTTTTAGTACCTATTAATTAATTTTAATTATTTCTTATATCCTATTTATTATTTATTACTCTCCTTAATTTCCTCTTTTCCCTTATTTTATGTTTCTTGGCTATGAAGCATTTCAACAAAGTCATCCTTAGTTAAAATTTGAGACTACCTACTCAATGTCATTGCACTATTTGACAACTACGAGGAATTCTATGAAAATATCTCTATTGGACATTGAATAAAACTACCTAAACTTGATCTTGTTTGATTTTCTTACTTTGACTACATTCAAGTTCATTGTTCTTATTTTCTACAATATATTATGCTTCCCTAAGATTTGTTACATCATAAAAATCATCAAAATCCCTTGTAAAAACATAATATTGTGCCATCTCTTCACTAGGTAGAGATACAAGGGGAGATGACACTAAAAGGCATACATTTACATTAGGTAGAGATACAAGAGGATATGACACTGAAAGGCCTACATTTGCATCAAAAATTTCTATATTTAAACCTAGTTTTAGTTCTATTAGTAGATCCTAGATGACAGATGTTATGGGGATGATGCAGAGTGTATAACTAAAAATACACAATGGTCAACTAGTGCTTGAAGGAAATTTTTGTTTCATGTCATTTTTACCTACTCTGGTGTTATACCAGTATCATAGGTTGATGGCAAAGGGGGTAGAGGTGTGGGTACTCTTGTAAGCCCATAAACTTTAGATGAGTTTACTATTCATGCTAGATGAAATTTTATTATGTGATTTATTTGAGTTTGTGCATATACTTGTATTTTTAAATTAGACACACACACACACACACACACACACACACACACACACACACACACACACACACACACACACACACACACACACACACACACACACACACACACACACACACACACACACACACACAAACCTCCCTCCCTCCCTCCCTCCATCCCTCCCTCCCTCCCCCCCTCTCTCTCTCTCTCTCTCTATGTAAGTATGTATGTATATACATACATATATACATGTGTGTGTGTACACACACACACATGTATGTATGTATATACATATAGATATATACACATGTATTTATACATGTACACCCATAGATGTATATGTATTTCTGTATGTACACACAGACACAAACACAACTGGTATCTTTGTGTGTTTTTGTGGTTGTAGGTAACCAGAAGTAGACCATGATGGTTTATATTATTGTGTGGAATCTCAAATGTAATGTGATGATGGGCATTACATGTTATAATGTTTTGGGGTTTGTGGTCGATATTGCTTGTGTGAATGTACCCATTTTACCCTACTACCATGACTATGGTCACCTTCCCTATAGTAGTTTCCTAGATAGATGTGTTACGTCTAGAGTTGGATACATGATCTTCCACCTAGATGAACACTAAAGATATCATGAAGTACCTGATTGGTAGATATGATGGTATATAACATGATAATAAGCTGACACAATGTCATCTAGGAGCCCTAGAGGAGGTATTATGTGATCGACCATGTTCTTATGATCTCAAGTGAAATGGTAGAGCCTCCACATCTAGATGTGTGAGGCCCATGGATGCAGATAGTGATGATTTGTATACTCTTGGGGATATGCCCCCAACATATGATTGAGATGTTGTATAAACATCATGTGTGTGTGTGTGTGTGTGTGTGTGTGTGTGTGTGTGTGTGTGTGTGTGTGTGTGTGTGTGTGTGTGTGTGTGTGTGTGTGTGTGTGTGTGTGTGTGTGTGTGTGTGTGTGTGTGTGTATTGTGTGTGTGTGTGTGTGTGTGTGTGTGTGTGTGTGTGTGTGTGTGTGTGTGTGTGTGTGTGTGTGTGTGTGTTGTATTTTTCTTATTATTTTGATCACAAGTGTACAATTGTATTATATTTCTTTAATCTATTCATAATTTTCACTTATGTGAAGTGTTTTAATTTTTTTTTTTGCTATTTATACGATTTTTTCATTTATTTTAAAACAATCATCATATACCATGGGATCTAGTTGTAAATAATAACACTTGAGTATAATGGTTATGTTGTATCTAAATTTTTACTTTATAATTTAGTTTTGGTACCCCTTATTTCTTTGTGGGAATCATAGGTGTCTCTTCATGAATGGGTTAAATAATATTTGGCTTTGTACTTCCCACAAGTACATTTTTAGCAAAATATTGATCAACTAATCATTCTTTCATTGGACTAGTATGGGAAAGATTGGTTGTTATATAGTGTAAACTAAGGTAAGGATTTATTCTAATGGTTTATTTCTACAAAAGTTGATAGACCATTTGCTCCTTGGTAGGAGTGTCATGGGATGTTTTTATCCTCTAAAAATGACCTATGCAATAAGTGTGAGAAGGAGAGATTGTTGTTTCATTCTTAAATGTAGTACCTTTATCTGCTAGTTATGAAAGTTTCTATTATAAGGCAATATAATTAATGTTATGATGTTTCTTAGTAACATGATAAGTGAAAAATGGTCATCCTTTGATTTTTTAAAATAAGTGTGTATTATAGTAGTTTTGAGGAAGATTTCAACTTATTATATAATTTAATATAGTCAGTATTTCATGTGGTTGATCTTTAGTGTGATCAAACTGAAGTGGATGTCTCTTGGCATAATTAGATGTTGTAATTATATAAGTTACTTGATATGTTGATTCCTTTCCTTTCTTGATTGCTTTTTCTTTTTTAATTCTCTATGCATATTTGTAGATGGTTTATGAACCTTCTCAATTGATTGCTTCAATTCTAAGAATTGTTAATACATTTTTCCTTTTACATGGGATGCATTTAATTATATGTTACCATTAATTATGTCATATGCATACTTGTGCACATCGATATGTAGGCTATCAAATTAAGTGTAATGCCTATGCAAAGCTCTTTCTTTAAGTTGAGAAAAAGGACCCCTAATAAATATGAATTTTACTTCCAAATATGAGGGTCTATATCTTAAAGAATATAATTCATCCTTGAATCTTATATCATAATCTTGAATAGACTCATCATTTTTATAATTTTATCTCTTAAAAATGTTACAATGCTGTATTTAGACACATCATACTTGTGAAAATCTAATAGGAATATGTCGTCTAGATTTCTAAAATTGGGTAAGGAACCATATAGGATATTATAAAACCAATTAGTAGTATATTTTGTTAAATGCCTATGAAAACCCTCTAGCAATAAGCACCCATATTTATCCAAATGGCCAAAGGAATGTACATATTAGGTCGAATTGGAGGGAGGGTCATCATGAACATCAAATAAAGGTAGTCTATGCATGAAAAATTCTATTAGATAAGGATACTAAAAGACAGCTCTTGTTGGAGGTTGAGATTCTAGAATATTATTGTGAATATTTTCATGACATTAAAATTCTTTGAAATTGAGAATTACAACATGTTTTTGAATATCTCCCATAACATTCATTAGGGACACAATGTGACAAGTAGGAATGTGGGAAGTATTCAAAGATGCACTTGTGGGTTGTACTGTGCCATCTATTTGGAACACATGGATAATGGATGCATTAAAACTATGTACCCTAAATTGGCATCATTACATGTTATATAAGTACTGTAGAAATGAATGTTCATAGCACATGATGCATGTAAAGAAGCAATTATATATTTTTGGACATCACAAATATGCATATGACTATTATGTAAAGAGTCATTACATATGATTTCAGTTGACATGTCATTTATATTATATTTGTCAAGGGGTTGACTACTTAAATCTTCATTACATGGGATAAATAAATTTTCACTTTGTTTATCATTATGCATCATAGAGTTATAAGGAGGAGTGGTATTATTAAGAATATTATTATTCACTATTATGGACATTGTTATCAATTTCATTCCAATCAGAGTTATCACAATCATTTGATTCACTTTCAAACGCATGATGTATATTAGTTTGATTAGTGCTATCATTTTCATGATTCCATTCAATAACAAGAGGGAGATAATTTTATGCACATTTGTATCATTGAAATTTTATGAGAGAGAAACATCTTCCCTTATTTTCATTTTCTAAAAATGGATAAGAATAATCAATTCTTGTAACATTATCAACATTTGGTAAAGAATGAATGCACTCAACAAGTGAATGTTTTGATAAATGAGATATATATTCAACTTTCAATACACAGATTGTGACAAAATTCTATGCACAGAAAATGTCCATGATCAACATTTTGAATAATATGCTTTTTTTTACTTTCATGTCCATTTTGTAATGTTTAATGTGATGCAGTGCACTACAAAAAGGTAAATAAAAATTAATCTATTGTTATAAATATATAATATAATTATCTATATAATATATTATATACTATTGTAATATATTATATTTACAATTACTATATAAATATAGACTATAGAACTTTAATGACTTATCCTTAGGTTAGTGGCATTGTAATTCTTTTTGGAGTAAACATTGGATGTGGAGCCTTGTCGTAATTGAGATAGTGCTCATGATGTCCTCACCCACCCTTTACAATAGAAAATTTCCAATCAAAGATGTTGCCACAATACAAGTTATAGACCGATTTGTAATGGGTGTAGGTCATGTGAATCCACTCGTTGCCTTCAATCTAGGTTTGATTATGATACAAGGCTTGTTAGGTCTAGTATCATCTGAAATACATGTCATTACCCCTCACCATTAATGCCTAGCTCACCTTGAAATCTTTCACCACATATACAAAATCTGATTTTGCTAAAATAGAAAGTTGCATCCTTTCTAATGGAACTTGCATATTTGAGGCAACTGCAAGTTTACTTTACTCCCAAAAACTTTGTCAAAATATTAGACTCGTTGATTGGGTCTATGTTAGATTGTTGGTTAATTCATGTCAATATTTATAAAATCATTTTTAATGTGAGTGATTGATTTACGTCATCCTATTTGGGGTAATATATTGTAAGTTGTAAGCAAGACACAAATATTATAGTTATATAACCATATCTAATTTTTTTACAGTAAAATATGAACAATTTTTTAAAGAGATTAGATTAAATGCATAATAAAATTTTAAAAATAACATCGAATATATACGTAAACATATACATATAAATGTTTCCTCCTATTACAATTTGTTGAAGGGCAATTTTGAATAGAAAATCCTCGTATAAAATATTCCTCACACACCGGGTCGACTGTCAAATTTAGGCCAACCGGGTCGACTGCCAAATTTAGGCCATCGTTTTGAGTCCTGACGTGGAATTTTAATTTGTAATTTATTTATAGATATTCTGTTTTTACCATTACACTACAATTATATAGTAATGTCTGTAGTGGGTGGTTTAGACGTGCCGTCCGCACTGGGATTTTCGTTCGCAACGGGCATGTTTGCGTAAAGCAAAGACTTAAATAATAAATGCAAAAGATGACACATACCATCAATTGTTATCAGCTACAAGCTCTTCACCCTCTATAAAAAGTCACTGCTGTTTATCCCTTATTAACACAGTCGCGTGCATTCTCGACTGAGAGAATTAGTCGGTTTCTTTATTGAGAAGCAAAGCAATCGGTTATGAGGACCAATAGTCTCATTGCATGTATTGCCTTGGTGGCCTTGTGTTCAAGTCATGCAAATGGGCAGCTCAGTTCGACATTCTATGATCAGACGTGTCCCAATGCACTGTCGACGGTCAAAGCTGCGGTGAAATCTGCAGTGGCCAAGGAGAAACGCATGGGTGCATCGTTGGTCCGCCTTCACTTTCACGACTGCTTCGTTAACGTAAGGTTTTCCATTTTGTGTTCTATTACATTATGACTTCTATTGATTTTTTGTTTTTGAATAATAATTTGGATTAGCAGGGGTGTGATGGGTCGATACTGTTGGACGACTCGTCTACCATAACTGGAGAAAAAACGGCCAAGCCAAACGCCAACTCTCTAAGAGGATTCGAAGTGATAGACACCATTAAGACTAAAGTGGAAAGAGCTTGCAGCGGAGTTGTGTCTTGTGCCGACATTTTGGCCATTGCAGCTCGTGATTCAGTGGTCGAAGTAATTCCTTATTCTCTGATCATATCAACACAGTTCCATTTTATGTTAGAATTGTTTGTGTCATACTAACGATATATGTAAATGTAGCTGGGAGGACCAACATGGACAGTGCAGCTGGGAAGGAGAGACGCCAGATCTGCAAGTCTAAGCGCTGCAAATAGCAAAATTCCTGCTCCCACATCCAGCCTCAGCGCACTTATCGCATCATTTAGTAATCATGGACTTTCTACAAAAGATATGGTAGCTCTTTCAGGTATTTATATTTTGTCAAGATATAAATTCTGTGATTTTTCCGGGTTAAGCTTTTAAGTTATCAATTTTTAATAAATTGAATGCTTTATTGCTTTAGGTGCTCATACAATTGGTCAAGCGCGGTGCACCATCTTCAGAACCCGCCTCTACAATGAAACCAATATAAACACTGCGTTTGCCACATCTGTAAAGGCTAACTGTCCAAGCACTGGTGGTGACAACAACTTCTCACCCTTAGATGTTCAAACTCCCACTGCCTTCGACAATAACTACTACAAAAATCTTAAAAGCCAGAAAGGACTTCTTCACTCTGACCAAGAGCTCTCCAATGGAGGATCAACTGATTCTCAAGTGACTACCTATTCTATCAATCAAAACACCTTTTTCAGAGACTTTGCAACTGCAATGGTGAATATGGGAAAGATCAGCCCTCTCACAGGCACCAATGGCGAAGTGCGGAAGAACTGCAGGAAGCCAAATTGAATTATATTCTCCATGTTGGCGAGTAAATTGCAGTGTTTATTTCGAGGTGTTGCAGAACGTATACTTTGTTTGTAATTGATGAAACTGTGTGTACGGTAATATACACGACTTAGCCATAATAGCATTACGAAGCCAGCATCAATATTTTTTATTATTTATTGCCCATACAAGGAATTATTGCCTCGATAATGAATCGAATTGAATTATTTATCGCCCAGGAAAGGAACTGTTTGCATTTGTGATGGTTTGCCATATTTTTCCATACCTTGTCATATTTGCCCATAAGAGGAGCATTACATTTCGTGATGTAATATGCAAAAACAATCACAATGCCTCGTTTTTCTATTGTCGCCATCATGACAACTTGCGAATAGAATTCTTTACCCACCGAGACGAGTAAGCACCACATCCATATAACTATTAAATCTGTTTTAATATTTTAATCATATTTATTGTCCAACCATTTAAAACTTGGTAAGTTTGGCTGTCCTTTTAGGAAGAAGTTTCTCCTTTTTCTAATTTGAGTTAACATCTACCAACTTTTAATTGTGTTTTTCTCAACTAATTTTATTTGTTTCTCACTGGGAAGGAATTAAAAACAGCATAACGATGACCATATACATCGAAGATGTGGAGGAATTGACCTCCTTTTCCGCCCACCGTAAATATCATCTACTATCAGATCCCTATTTACGTGGCACTTTGCCCTGCGGATAATGCCATGAATATCGTCTGCTACCATTATCCACACAGTTACCGTAACTTTTACGCGTTTCATCCTTTCCTGTGATGTCACAGATTTTATGTTTTCAATATATAGCCTAAATTTTAATTTTTTTAATTCCATCTTAATCTAATACGCATAGTTTTGTCGTTTGGTTTATTCATTCGTCAATGTAAAGCTCTCGCCGCAGCACGAAATCGGAACGAAATCTTTCAATTCTGCTTTCCATCGCAATTCAGATTTTCGCTTTCGAAGACATCAGCACGAAATGTTTCACTTGTAGGTGGGTTATTTTTATATCGATGAGATTTATAATACAAAGAGTGATTTTTAATATAATAAATGTATTTTAAAAGTTTTGTCAATGGGAATATAGGCTAAAGGGTAAAAATTTGAAAGGTGTGGATTGTATTATTCGACATACATATAAGAATGGGTTGTAATTAGGTTAAGTTAATATTGATAAGAATAAAATGTGAAGTTTAATATTGATAAGATTTATAATACAAAGGGTAATTTTTAAGATAATGAATGTATTTTAGAATTTTTGTCAATGAGAGTTTAGGTTAAAGGGTAAAAGTTTTGAAGTGGTGAATTGTATTATTCAACATAAATACAAGATTGGGTTGTGATTAAGTTAAATCAATATTGATAAGAATAAAATGTGAAGTTATATATATATATAATCTTATATTGAATATACGTAATGTGAAGTACAATATAAATAATATAAAGTTATATATAAAATATTTATTGATACATGATGCCCTTATAAATACAACATCTAGTATATATAGATAAGTGAACAACTTCGAGTTTCAAGACAAATGCAAATATTTTCATGTTAATTCATAAATCCCCTACATTTATTTTTAAGCATTTTGTTTTGTTCAAATTAGAACTATTAGTTAATGCTTATACCACCATGAAAATATACCTTAAGGGATAAATCGAGCTTCCGAAAATATAAATCAAGCTAATGCATTCTTAATTTTTATGCATTTAACACCTATGGCTAGAGTTAATGCTTAAGGTACGATGAAGAAGTATCTCATATTTAGCTATGATATATGTGGCATTAATTTAGGTTATTGGACTCATAATTTGTTTCAAGTCATTTTTTTTATGCTGGAGGTATATCTATTATCATTGCATCACCATAGATTCATCATCACATCTATGATGTCATTCCGATCATGTCTTTGAGTAGCAAGACAATATAAACCCATGTTAGGATATGGTAGATATAAAGAATTCTAACCTCAGTTAAGATACATAGTGTGTTATTTGATAGGGCATGTGAAAATACATGATTGAAACTATTATTATTTCACCAATAAATATCATAAGTGTTATAAATGAATGGGTAAAATATAATTACAAATAAAATATTAGGTTTTTAACAACTAAAAGTAAATAGATGTGGCCAACTGGAAAGACTTATCGCCACCTTATAGTTTTAAAAACTTATCAATGTAACTTCATAATGCTAAATTAATCTCCATTAAATGGAATTTTCATTAGGTTAATCAGATTATTTAATAATGTAGCATTATTGGTATGATAAATATAGCTTAGGGAGATTGGCAATTCAACATTTAAGTATCGATCAAGCAACACTTTGGAAAACCTTCAGATTAGTGTATACACATTCTCTCTCTCTCTCTCTCTCTCTCTCTCTCTCTCTCTCTCTCTCTCTCTCTCTCTCTCTCTCTCTCTCTCTCTCTCTCTCTCTCTCTCTCTCTCTCTCTCTCTCTCTCTCTCTCTCTCTCTCTCTCTCTCTGTGTGTGTGTGTGTGTGTGTGTGTGTGTGTGTGTGTGTGTGTGCACGCGCGCGCGCGCACACGTGCGTGCTATTTTTTTATCCCATTATAATGTGAAATGATTATCAATACATATAGTCAAATTATGTGTAGAATTATTATGCATGTTTAATAAATTAGCATTAATGGTGTGATAAATATAGATCATGGAGATTGGCAATTGAGCATTCAAGGTGCATCATGTATGCATTGTTGTTAAAAACCTTTGCGTCATTATAAATAAATTATATATAATAATAAGTGATTATTAGTACATATAGGTTCCACAATATTAAATAGCTTGCATCCAAGTAATTTTAAATAGCTTCCACAATATTGTATTAGTCAAAGTTGGTAATATTATTAAAGCACAATTCATTGGTAATAAACTTATCATTGAAGTAAACTATTTTTAGTGTTGGAGTGTGATCATTTTCACCTACTTCTTGAATGGAATAAATAGTATGTAATATTTGCACACAAATACATGTGGAAATTTCTCTATTTCTTTTGAAAAGAAATAGTTTGAATTAAAAGATTTGGTATTGGGTTGTTATCAACTATTTATACTTTCTCTTTGTTTTCTTAAATTGAATTTGGGTGAGATGATTTGGTTAGATGTTTGAAGGCATATTTTATATGATGTTTCCATATGTCTTATACATGAATTTTATTTGATGGACTTTTCTATCATAACAGGTTGAAAATTTTATATTGGACTTATGCATCTCCATTTCCCTGAATTTTGATTACGATGTCTGATCAAAATAGTTTATAATAACAAAGTGGGTATATATTTTTTCCTTACATATATCACAGATTAAATTGATTAGGGAAAATGTATTAAATAATATATAAGCATAGGTACATGTGTAAATGTCTCTTTTCATTAAAAAAAACATTTCAAAATAAAAGATTCAACATTGAATTATTTAGATAAGATTAAACCAACCTAAATAATCTAGTACTTTTATTTACTTTCCATTTATACTTGTCTTTATTTTATTAAATATTATTTAGGGGAGACACTTTGGTAAAATGTTTGAATGCAAGTTTTATATGACGTTATACAATGTATTATAAATGGAATTAATTTGATGGTGGACTTTTTTGTCATAAATTAAACAAAGTTGATAATTTTATATTTCACTTGTGCATCTCCATTTACCTAAGTTATCATTTGTTTTCCGATCAAGAGACATAATAATAACAAAGTGGGCTATAATGTTTTTACTTAGATACATCAGATATTAGTTTCATTAGGGTAGATGTATTCAATAGTGTACCATTGTTGGTATGATAAATAAAACTCATGAAGATTGGTAATCAGACATTCAAAAATCAAACAAGAAATGCTATAAGGTAATATTAAGTCAATATATCTACATGTATGTGTGCACATGTATGTGCATTTGAAGTTTCTTACTACTATTCTAATGTCAAGTGATTATCGATATAGACAAGTTATATTAGGGAGATTTTTAATAGTATTAAGCCATAATTGGGACACTATTAGGTATGTGTAACATGTAATATCAAAACGTGCCCTCTATTCATGTTTTATAACAAAGCATATGTTAACATTGTTTTGTTTCTTTGGGTTTTTTCATTAATTTATTTGAAATAGTACATGTAATGTTATGACAAATACATATGTAATTTTATATATTTTTTATTTTAAAAAAAATCAAATTAAATCATTCAGTATGGGGTTGTTATTGTCTGTGTGTAATATTTTTTTTGGTGAAGTGCTTTGCTTAGATATTTGAAGAAAAAAATTATACAAATTTTTAAAATGTCTACTATATGAATTTAATTTGATAGTGAAATTTTATGTGATGAATATATATATATATATATATATATATATATATATATATATATATATATATATATATATATATATATATATATATATATATATATATATATATATATATATATGATCTAGGTTTCAATACCCATCAGACAATCTAGATACAATGCTTCACCTTCTTCTCTTGAATAATGTTTCCAATATTGAAACCTCACCTTTTCAGCCACATACACATCCATCAATGTATTGTATGCTTGTATAAATTAATTTTGAATAAATTTATTTTTTCTATGAAAAATTATCGTTGGTTTAATCTGATTAGGGTTTTAAGCTCTGAAATTTTGTAACTTGGTATATTCTCAGGCCCTAAGAACCTCAAAGTCATTAGGGGATTAGGCCCTAATGGCTTCATGAACTACCAAGTGAAATCATCCTATAACTCAAAATACTAGGAGGTTAGGAATTTTGAATTGTACCTTAATTCGTATAAACATTATGAGTAATATGTCTAAGGCCCTAGTGGAATAATTTTGAGTAGAGGGTTAAAACATAATAGTTTCTCCCACTCTTTGGAATAAAGAGGCCACATTTACTTTCATCTTCTCCTCAAAATATCTTGATTTTGGGTCATTTAAATTAGTTGAAAAATATGTTTTAGAATATATATACAAATATGTAGTGCATATACATTTTTCCTTTTTTTTTAAATCATTATGTTTTTTTTTAATTTATTATTCTTTTTCTTGCCCAACTAGTGGGACATAGTATTATATTGTTACCACAGATCTAAAGTAAACACATGGCACTCAAATATGTTAATAATGAATAAGATTGAATTTTATTGCTAACAAGTTAGTTTTTTTAATGTGATAATCTTGTGATTTGGCTAGTGTATTAATCCTTAGCATTCATGGATGATTGATTGGAACTCTTAGGCCTCCTATGTTATAGCACATGACTTGTAGTTAAATTGTGACAATAGGCATGAATATTGATCACTCAGATATGTTTCAAACGAAGGTTCAAAAATTAAAAAATTCATGCAACATAGTGCATGATATCTTCATGACTAATGGACCCAATCATAGTTTAATGTGAAATATATAAACTCACATGTCCATGAAAGCCCATTTTATTTTATAGTTAACATCTTATCCGAAATATGTTATAATATAATTATTAGAATAGAAAGTTGTAAATATCGATAGATAAAGTGGACTAAAACTAAAAATTTATCCATACCTTTTGTTTATGCCATGTTTCAAAAAAATAGACCTTGATGACTCCATGTATTCCTGATGACCCAATAAAAAAATTGAGAAAAATAATTTGTTATAGTTCAATGGTTCACAATCCTATCCTCTTCGCATCACCAAATCTTATTGTGTTTTTCAAACCCATACCGTCAAATATTTAACCTTAGTATTCATTACCCTATTCAAATAGTGCAAGGAATGATTGAATAGCCTCATGTCATTTTTTACAAATCTTTGTCAATCTATCATTTTATTTTTTGTTTATTGTCCATGTTGAGATGAATCCATCCACACAAATGTTTTGTTTTATTTAATATAATTTGATCCATTATTTACAATGTGTCAAATAATCCTAATATAATACTTCACCAAATTCTCTCCTTGAGGGTTTAATCCTGAACTTGTTAGCTACATTTTCACCTTCCAATTTATGGTAAATATCCTCATCTACCGTTCTCATCCATATATTTTGATTTTTATTTAATGTTTATAACATAAGCATCTATCCCAAATATAAATTCATCAATGGATCGAATGCTTACTTAGATATTGCAAAAATAGGCCTAACATAAATATCATTATTACTTGGATTATGTTCATTAATGTACTCTTGTACATGGAAATTAATGGATCATGTTATTTGGTCATTTATGAAATTATCTTGTATTTTTTGGAGACAAAAAGAAAGATTCAACATCTTGATACAATTTATAAATGGTCTATCCAAAGAACATAAAACATTTTCCCAATATGTTATCATTGGAAGCAAGGATTACCTACCTTCATCTATATCATGTTTTTCCAAATGTTTAATACATGATTTTAGTCCATTTTTTAGATATTCCATTTATTTGAGTTATTTAAAAGGTGTTAGAGGAAGATTCCCTTTAGAAAAGTTTAGTTCACCATTATCCTTTATATGCCAGATTGAGATTAGATGAGACCATTAGAGATTTTTTATTTATATTCCATCAATGGTATGGTATCCACAACATGAAACCTAAACATATTATATTTGTTAATATCCATTATCTTATGGCTTCCATCTAACAAGTGTGGAACCATGAACGTTTTGAATTCATATACTTTGTCAATAATGTAAAGAGTTAACATAATTGACACCTATTGGCATGTTTTATAGGTTTCCATGATACTTGATAAATAAAATGTGTCTAGTTTCTATAATGATGCTGATAATATAACAAAATTCCCATATATATCCTCATGGTGTGTCTTAATGGGATAAAATTCACATACACTATATTGAATACCCTTCTGGCTATCAAAATTGATACAAATGAAAATAAGGTATGATTATTTTTTCCATTTGAAGCATTACCTAAGTGTAAGTAGAGGATCAATGGTTGTTTTTAAAATGAAATATTTTTACTAGAAAACCATTAATTACTTCAACATGGAAAATAATATGATTGTACCATTTACACTTATCATGTGTTTCATTTTATAATAGTGCATCATGCAATAGTTGTTTGGATGATCCAAAGGTATATAATAAATACCCATACTCATCAATGATGGTTTCTTCAATCTTCTAAGATATAAAGACAATGATATGACTATTTAGTTTGATCTATGTTTAATTAAGGGTAGGCCAAAGTGGCCAAACCCCCTAGTCTTATGTCCACATGTGAGAATACCAATCAATGTAACAGTGAGGCCATAAAACTACTTATTAACTTTTATCCCATCCTCAATATTGAAGTTTTTATTTTATCTATTTTATCATACACAATGCTAAATAATCCTTGAGATTGTTCCTTTGATTTTAATCTATGGTATTAGTAATGTGAATAATAACTTTTATTGTATTCATTATGCCATGTTTATTCCTCTTCAAGTATTGAGAGTGATTTTAGGCATGTAGTGGATCTATGTTTATTGTATATATCCTTAAACTCATCACCCTTGGTGAAAAAATTATTCTTTAAAATTGAAACACATTGAGATATTTTGGTCATTACATTATTGAAACTTGGTTGAGACACTAGTGTGAGTTTCAACAATTTTATATCCTCATTACACTTATTTTACATTAAATTATGCATATAGAATGTAAGAAGTAGCCTTTAAGGAAATTTGATTCCATCCTATCCTATATAACAAGTTGAATGTATAGAAACATTTGAATTTATCTTAACCATTATTGATATGCAAGTAATTATTATGGTTGTATTTTCCATTTATTTCTCTTTCCTTGTGTTACTATTTATTGCATGCCTATCACCATTTATATGGCTTATTTTATGACTTTATAAGGTGTTTTGTGGGTATCCAAAAGCTTTGTGCATTGAATTATGATAGAAATCCATCCCATAAAATTTAATTTATATACCTCCATAGGTTTTTCACCCACATTAAATATGACAGTTGATGTTAATGCATCTAACAAAAAATTCTATCTATCTTCTTCATTCATGGATCTAATTATGTGCCATAAAAATGTGATTGAAGCTAGGGGTAATTTTTTGAGACACCCATATTTATAATTTTTTTTTTTTAGCATTATCCACTTCATCCAAAATAAAATTACCATTTTATATCTTCATCAACATTTTGATTTGATGAAATGGGTAGAGGGGCATTCAATTTTTTATATTTTTTAGCATTGTAATTAGTGGGAAAAAATAAAATAGATGTAAATTTATAGTTATTACTCTCTAAATTCATCCCACATGTTAAATTCAACCTCATTTGGGATTTGTATGAATCTCACATCTAGAGGAGAATTATTTATGTTAGGAAATTACCTATCAAGACATTGTTTGAGAGATCCTTCATATAGAAAGCATCCTTTTTAAGGATGAATAAATATGCTATCAATATGCACACCAAAGGTGTTGGATTAAAATCCCTTAAATTTTACCATGTATTCTTTAAGTACATTTTTAATTTTTGTCTCTACAACATAGTTACTCATAGATGATCACAAATGGATCAATTTGGAAAAAACTCCCCTTAACTTTAAATTATTGTCACTGATACGTATAAGGTACAACCATCCCATTAAGAATTTATTTTGTTGACCCTAAGGACACATATTTTATAAAAAAAACTAAATATTTTATAGGCCAAACTATTAATTTATTAGGTTATCATAAGTTTGATCAATCAAAACATATATTTACCACATTTTAAAGCATTAAAAAAAAAATCAAGGGTTCAAATGTCTCTTAATTATTTTATTATTTTATAGAATATGTGTTACAAAACCTTGGGATATTTTTTCATATTTACTAGAACATTTGTGATTAAGAATGACATTATCAGTGATAAAATAAATTCTATCTTTAGGTCCTATATAATTGATGGTGATTTGAATATCATAACTAGAACCTCCCTCTTGCATGGCACTATAGGCCTCTGAGTCACTAAAAATGTAATCAATATGAACTATGGGAATGGGAAATTTTACATGCTTTGAAAAATCACTCTCCTCTGATGGAATTTAATATCATTTTTTTTATATATGCTGAGCTTTCAAATCCATCAACTGATTATGGTAATTGTAATTTTTCTTACAATACTATGTCAATATTGACAACAAACAATCCTCTTCCCATATATATATAATATATTATCCTTCTACTTGTACACACTCTACCGTCTACAACTTGTGTTCCTTTTTAAAACAAATCTACATGATCATCCTCTCCAAATGCAAGAGACATTGATATTATAGTATAAAGAACAAACATGAGATCAAAGTAAATATATATCTACAACCCTATATTTTATATAAAAATTAAACAAAAATTTCAAATGAAATCAAAAATGAATGAAAATTACTAAATGTAATTTAAGTCTAATGTGCTAAGGATTTATGTGTTCATATGAATAATTTTTTATTATATAAAAATAAGAATATGTGAGTAAGGTGTTATGTGAAATTAAATAACTTCAGATGCAAATATGATCTCAATGTCCTATCATGAAAAGAATGTGACATTACTATAATTACTTATTGATAGCTAAAATATATTTTAAACCCCTATAAAAATTGATTAAAGACATATTTATTGTTAGATTGGGTGGGTTCCTTATTGGTAACAACATATTTATTGGTAACAACATATTTATTGGTAAATTGAGTAATATTATACCATCTTGGTCTATCTAGGTAAATTTATGATGCTAAAAGTGTATTAATACATTTTTTAAATGTATTTATGTCACATATTTATAGATAAGGTAACAAACATGTAGATGGCATGTCTAATATTGATGTTTTTAGTCCGTTTTTTAATCAATGATCTAAGATTCAAGACTTACCAAGCCACATTATCAAATTCATTTCATTTGGCATGGAAATATTTAGAACCCCCATGAAATGAAGGTGATATAATGATGGTATTTAATTAATGAAAAACCTCATAGCCCACTAAATATCATGCAATGATTTCATCACTTATTATAAGGTAAGGAAACCAAGATAAAAGCATTGTAAGAAAGGACCTAGCATCATCCTTATTAAAACACTGATCACAATGGATTTATAATGAAAATAAGTCAAGTCAAAGTTAATTTATAATAAGAACCGAAGAATGGAGAAAAAAATTACCATTGGAGGGGATCATGACATATTCAAACCTATTTACTACACTGAATCCAAACAAGACCTAGTGATGTGGAGAAAACTTTTAAAAGAGGGACTCACTAGTTTTTTGACATGAATTATTGGCCAAGATCATGCCATATCCAAAGATTTCATAATATGATAGGAGGAAGTTGTCATCATAATGAGAGGCCTATAGATAACCATCATAGAGGAAATAATCTTAGAAGTAATGAGTATGGATTTCCAAGGGAAGAATGCCTTCAAGGACAAAATTTGTAGGGAGGAAATGATAAAGACTTTTTAAATATAGATAAATCCATTATCCATAAGAAAAATGAGTGTCCTATATTTGAGTTGAAAAATGAAATGGATAAAAGTTTACCTTTAAATCATGAAATCTATTATGTTGGAAGGTAAGTTAAGTATCATTTTATTACATGACTTCCTCATTATGAATCATTTTAAAGGGCAAAAAATTAGTCTTCCCTTTTACTTTATAAAGTCCCTAGAGGTCACTATGAATTCCTACAAGTCAAAACTTACACTTTTTTAATATATTAAGGCCTCATTTTTTAATATTCAAGAGGGGTGAGTCCTTATCTTGCAAATACATTGTTGAATCTACTGAAGTGAATGATGGTGAAGATGACTGATAAGATAATATTGATGAGGAAAAGTTAACTCAGGAGGAGGATGACTCCTCAACCTAGGAGGTGAATTCATCTTATAAGTCCAACCCCCTAGTTGACAAAAAGGAAAAGATCAAAGTAAAATTGAAGGAGAAGGATCCCTTGAATAAATCATAGAAGATGACTGATACTAGCATAGGATGGAAATATATGGTTGTGAAGAAAAATAATATCCCCTAGCCCATTTCCCCCAATATCAAAATTAATTATTAATTTGAAGACGGCATGAAGAAGCTGGAAATAAAAATTTCCATAAAATAGTTTATATGCATTGAGATGATAAAGGAAATTAAGAATATGATATCCAAACTATCACTCACTCAATCTGAAGTAACAAGCTTCCACAATGGAGTAAATGAGGAAGTAAAGGAAAAATATAGTGAGGGGGAGGTGGGGGATATTACCCCAAATAAGAAAATGAAACTAAAGAAGAGTGAAATAGACTAATATGTATTAGAGAAGAAAAAATAGCAAAGAAAATATCA
>JARHVA010001645.1:850000-855000 GCA_037957365.1 Torreya grandis
TTCACTAAAGTTAGAAGAATCTATTCGATAAATAATTACTTTTTAAATGTTGTATCCTCAATATTATGCACGTAGAAGAAAGTCTATGCAATGTTATTATTGTTTACATTTTGAAAGGTATCTTGCCTTGAAATATTTTATATGCTTAAGTTTGAAGCTTCTATTTACTTTGATAAATCATATATGGCTATATGCAATCCTTAAGGAAGTTTATAATAGAATGAACAAGGCTATGGATTAGCTTTCAATGGTAATTATTAGTATTGTTAATTATTTATTTCAGATGGGATTTCTCTTTAATTTAAAAAGTATGAAGAGGTGGCCTTGGTAAGATGAAGTTTCTTATTAAAACCATAATTTCAGGTAATGGATCATGAAAGAATGTGTAGACTATATTATGATTTGTAGCACAATATCACTTATTAAGTTATCAATTTGAGTTTAAGAAAGATAGTATTATATTCTTATAATTCTTTTGATATTTTTCTAAAGAAAATTGAGGTATTATGGATTTAATAAGTATTTTGGAAATACTATCATTTGAACATGATAAACTCTTATAAGTTCCTTAAATAATCTATGTATCAGCTAAATTTATGCCTTCATATTCAATATAAATAATAAAGAGATTATTTACAATGATAGTTATACCTATTATACTCCAATGGAATGATTTATTTTAGCATGTTAATCCTTAATGAAGAGTTAAAAGTACTCATATACTTATGAGTATTACATTTTCCTCAGGTATTGGCATTTCTCATTGATTTAAAAAGTTTTAATAAGTAACTTTGTGTATAGATAAATATTACTTTAAAGAAAAAGTTTTCAACAACCATATTAATTGGTTAAGGTCAACGGTTAATTATTCAAGATGCCCTCCCCGAATTGGTTATACATGTTTATTAGTGGGCAATCTCATATAGTGATTCTAGTTTGATTTGATAATCATTTACATGGTATATCTATACATTAAAATAATTGAAACACTACATAATATAATATATGTTGTTTATCTTCTTTTAGCATGCCTACTTATATGTGGATAAGCTTGGCATATGCATATATGCTTTAGAGTTTTTTGTTAATTACTTAAATTTATTTTTCTATTCATAATAACTTATGATAAAATAATTAAGTTAGGAAATTATTTTTTTTCGAATAAAATTTATCCATCTATTATGTACTTTAAACTCATTAAAAATATATAGTTTTCCATGTTGCCTTTGCTTATTGATCCAAGATGTTTTGGTTAGTTTCAGCCTTGTCATCTAGGTCTCGAGTTACTTGGAATTGACCATTGTAACCAGTTTTTACAGTCTTATGTACTAAAATAACTAAGTATTGGGAGTTGATCCCATTAAATCATCTACTATGCTAACATGAGCTCTTAGATGATGGAAATGCTTTCTATATAGCTAAATACATTTTTTTTAGCCTAAATTTCTCATTGAGACATTGATTAAGTATTATAGGTAAAATGTGTTTAAGTATTGATCATGTTATTGAAATTCAATTCCTGGTAAGATTATTGATTTGATGCTAATATAAGATGCTTCAGATAAATGTATAGCCTTATGGATACACCCTGAGATTTGGTTTATGAAATCTCAATGAATATGTCTATGGAGTTACATAATCTACTCTGGGATACATTGGCAATTGATTTGGTATCTCATGCTTATTGAATGGACTTCCTTATGTACTGATCTAAGGTGATACGAATTTTCTCCACCTTGGGCCATTTTGTATCAAATGATTTAATGACTCTAGGGTTTATGTATATAATAAACCTTTGTTTCTTGGATTTAACATGAAGTTGGATGCTAGGGAGAGTATTTATATATTTGGATCTCATATGGGACCCTATTAGATGCCCAAGATACTAAGTAGGGTTAACTAAGCACTAAATAGTCTTATTGATTTGAGTAATTGGTATTGTATAGAGTTTTGATTTTATGAGTGTGTGAACACACACCAATACATGCTAAAATTTATACTCCTTGGTGAGGACATGCTCCTATATAGAAATTTTTAATAGTGACTTAATCCTTGTGACATGTCTACCACCGACTGATAACATGTTGGTTGGGAGCACCCTTGTGTAAAAATCCACTTGATTTTGTCTCATCTCATCCATTAGTTTTTTGATTGACATGTAGTGCCACAATATACTCTAAAATTAATGATTCCCACAAGAAAAAAATACGTAGTTGTTTCCTCTTGTATCAGAGCAATTTTTTAGCTCAAGGGAACAATGAGACTTGAAAAGTTGCTAAATTGAAACTAATGAATTATCCTAATCAAGTAGAGTTGTGAAGTGATCCACAAAGGCACTTAGCCTTTTTTTACTAATAATAAGGTGTTGGTTTTATATGCTAGTATGGGGGAAGTTTTGTGCATCACTCAGAAGAGATGATCTCAAATAATCTTAATTTATTCAATGTCAATTGCTATTAACCCCTAGCCTTAGTTGGGTTAACCCTTACAAAATCTGGTCGTGTCAAGGAAAGCCTCACTAGCCAACCATTAACACATATGGGTGAGTTAACGGGAGATAGGTGATATAATATTTTTCCCTAAAATTAAGGGGAAAATGTCAAGTATCTATCATTGGCTTATATGGGTGAGTCTTGCCTAGATGCTTGGAACATTATGACCTAGGGAATACCAAGAGTTTAACATAGACATAGAGGGCTTAATTGGATATGAAGGGGCTGATTTAATTTAGTAAGTTAGAAAGACTATTGATCTATGCTTGTAAATGGAGTACCTTGAGCCACTGGAAACATATGAACTTGAGCAGATGTATTAACCAATGTTGGTTCCTTGGGTAAAGAAATTATTACTTAGGGAGTGTAAAATCCTATGATTATTTGGATAAAAGATCTCAAATACTAAATTTTTCATATCTAGTTTGACACTTTAAAGCAGATGGTTTTAGTGGAGTAAAATTGTCTCTTTAGGGTAAGTTGCTCATAGATAGCAAGGTTTCCCTTACCTCTTTTTTTTTAATATAACAAGATTTTTATGGTCTAGCAAAAACTTCATGCAGTTGCATTGAAGAATAACAGTGATAAGTGGGTATAAATTATGGTTTGGTTAGGAGTCACTATATGTAACTAGTGGTAGCATTGCAAAAAAATTAATGCTACGACAAATGCTCGGGAAACATTAACCCATCCAATATTTTGGACTTATAATAAAAAATGAGAAGGTTTGGTTGTATAAGATTTTGTTTGGTTGGATAATTACAACCATTAGGTATATTGAAATATGGAATCTTATGTGGTGAGTAAAACTTATGCATTTCAGCCAAGTTAAGCTTGATCTTGTTACCCTCTTTTGGGTCATATTGGAGAAGCAAGTGGTTTTGTAAATCCAAAAAGGCTTAACTTAATAATTATGTGGAATGTAGATATGTTTTACTTCAATGATGTATATGATATCATGGATATGTTTGATTCTATGAGGATGTTATGATAACCATGGAGGTGTTCCACATCTATGAAGATGTTTAATTTGATCACGACTGATTTATGCATTAATGGGGATGCCTATTTAGTACTTGGTTATGTTTTAATACCCATGAGGATTTATATTATGATATTGGATATGTCTTACATCCATTAGGATGTTTATTTCAAGTTTTGATTAAACTTATTAATTATGGGAAATTAAAATTCTTATGATAGTGATATAACATTCACCTTAAGCCTTGGCTAAGCTCACCCTTTCTGAAAGTGGAGTTGCATCAAAACAACAATCATCATTCAGACTTTCACTTGTATTGAATCAATTGGTATAATTTTGATATAATTTTATTATTGGAAACATAAGATAATGCCTTGGTAAACATCGATATCTTGCATAAGCAAATCATTCAATGCAGCTGAGGTATGGTATCTTGGGAAGTCAAAGGGTGCAGTGCAAGCATGGAGGGCCTATTAGGGTGAGTGTGACTTAATTTATTGATCAAGTTAATAATTTTTGGGGATCTTTTAGTGTTATCAGGTAATGTGATCCATCTATCCATTATGAATGAATATTTTTGTTAAAATTTAAAAAACTCATGGAGATAGATATGACTTGTTAGAACACAACCTTCCTTGAGTGAAGGTGATCATAATCTAAGATCCTTGAGACTAGTCATATTGTAATATATAATGAGTATCTTATGTGATTTGGATGGCATCTGGACATCGAGTGGATTGATGGGAATCATTGACCCTTATGCTTTACCATATTATATGTTTAACAATTGTAATGTTAAAAATACCTTGGCTTAACTACCATATTTGAATGTGTTTTTATCTGAAATAGTTCTTTCATACATATACATTGAATATATTGAATAAACCCTTGTGAGATGTGAATGTGATTACCCATTTGAATCATATGAACCTTTTATGTTATTTATATGGATATTTATTGTTCATATATTATGTTATACCATGAAATTTATATTATGTTGTTAAACCATGAAATTGTGAATATAAACACTTGTATACTATAACTCTCATTTTGAAATCAAATCCTCTTATTAAGCTACAAAGGTATAGTACCATGATGTATTTTGTAATCCTACATCATTTTTATTGTTATGAACATCGATTCAAGTATGAAGTTGAGGGTAGAGAAGGATTATTTCTATAATGGATTAGACTAGGTATGGGATAGGGAGTGGAATCTCTCATAGGCTGAAAACCCACTCCTCCCCTTTGCATGAGGTAGTTGCCTGATTCGTTCAGAGTGTGAACCATGAATGCCACATATTATCCATGAGGTCTTCATGCATAATGTTTTCCTTAAGGTTATGTTTCCCCTTAGCTACCTCTTCGAGGTTTTTTTTAAACAACCCACATATAATTTTATTATATATCCTTGGGAAGATGTAACTGGTCCTATAATTTGGATGTTTATCAAATCAGTAAAGTGGCATTATAAGTCTTGATTAGGTAGATTTTGGATTCTTTGGTACCATTTTTAAATGCTGCCAT
>JARHVA010001645.1:860000-865000 GCA_037957365.1 Torreya grandis
TATCTTGAATGTATATTATGATGAATTTAGTCCAAATCTTTTCATGATCTTATTATGTTTGGATTACTTGTTAAAGCCTTGAGTTGTTGACTGGAATGCTAATTTGAGGAAGCATGATAATTTTGGGTAGTGAGATTTAGCTTAAAATTTAAATAATTTGAGGCTCTGAAATCACAAATTGAGATTTACCTCTAAATATACCTTTATGAGTTTAAATCTACTACGTTGAGAAAAACTCTTATGCTACCCTTGGATGAATGTCCTTTTCTTGTCTTGTGTATGGCTTAAATGTTATACACTATATTATTTATTTTGGTCTTGGTTATCATGTTGGACCTAGAGTTATTGTCTATTTATAGTGTTTTTTTATTAAATATTTGACTATAGAATGGTGTACCTTAGTTGTGTCACTTGTATTCTCATAACTTTTTGGTAAAACCTAGATCCCTGATTCCACCATCTAGCTAATGGTTGGGGTGGTCAAGGCCACCAATGGTTGGGCTCATCAGGATGTACCTTGGGGTTCATCATCTTGAAGATAATTTAATTCTTACTTGTGGAGTGTATTTTTATGCTTATGGTTGACAGATCCATCATCTAGTATGTATTATATATTTGTTGATCATAATGGTTTCATTAATGTAAATTATTTGTAAGACCCTGATGTGATTATTTGTAGCATGGATTATGGTGATGTTACATTTTTATGTTTATTATAAGTGTGAATGATGATGTATACCACATATGGGGTAGCATCATAATGCATGGGTATGAATAAAGTATTGATTTACTTATATAATTTTGATTTGTTATATTTATTGAATGGTTATAATATGATACTTTCATAATACATAATGAAATTAAATGATTATTATTTATGTTTTTCCTTAAATATAGATGATTTTTTATAGGAATAAGTAATTTATAAATGTTTTATCTTAAATATTTGTCATACAAAAGAAAATCAATGTATTGTTATTCTTGTTTACATTATGAAAGGTATCTTTCTTTGAGATATATTATATGCTTATGTTTGAAGCTTATATTTACTTTGATAAATTTTATATGGCTATAGGAAATCCAAAAGGAAGGTTACATTAGTATGAGCAAGGTTTTGGATTGGTTTTGAATGGTAATTATTAGTATTGCTAGTTATTAATTTCAGCTAAAATTTATCTTTGCTTTATAAAGTATGAAGAGTTGGCTTCAATAAGATGAAATTGATTATTAAAACAATAATTTTAGGTTAATGGATCATGGAATAATATGTAGGTCATGTTATTATTTGCAATATCAGATCACTTATTAAGTTATCACGTTGAGTTTAATCAAGATAGTATTATCTTCTTATTATGTTTTTGATATTTTTATAAGCAAAAGTGAGGCATTATGGACTTAAGATGTCTATTGAAAATACTTGATTTTGATCATGATAAGCTCTTATAAGTTGCTGAAATAATCTATGTATCAGCTAAATTCATGTCTTTATGTTTAATGTAATGAATAAAGAAATCATATGAAGCCATAGTTGTAGCTATTATAATCTCATGGAATGATTTATTTTATCATGTTAATCCTTCATGAATACCTGAAATTACTCATATACTTATGGGTATTATGGATTCATTAAGTATTGGTAATTCTCATTGATTCTAAAAGTTCTAAAATGAAACTTGGTGGATTGAGAAATCCTACTTGGATGGAAAAAATTTCAACAATGATATTAATGGGTTAAGGTTAATGGTTACTTATTCAAGTTGCCCTCCTCAAATTGGTTATACATGTTTATAAGTGGGAAATATCATATAATAATTCTTTTTCAACTTAATATGCATTTTCATGGTATATCTATACATTGAAATAATTGAAACATTAAACAATCTAGAATATGTTGTTTATCTTCTTTTAACATGCCTACCTATATGTGGGTAAGCTTGGCATATGGCATCTATGATTTAGATCTTGGCGTTAATTACTAAAATATATATTTATGAACATAACCTCTTATTTATAAACAATTAAGTCAAGAAATTAATTATTTTAAAATAATATTTATTATACTATTATTTACTTGACACTCACTAAAAATATATAGTTGACACATTTCCCTTCTTTATTGAGCCAAGATTTGTTGGCTAGTTTGGTTCCTGGAATCTAGGTCTTGAGTCACTTAGAGTTCACCATTATAACAATTTTGTTCACTCTTGTTTACTAAAATAATTAACAATTGGGATTTGATCCCATTAAAGCATTCACTATAATAACATGATCTCTTAAATGTTTCAATTGCATTATATAAAAATGAATACTTTTTTATAAACCTAAATTTATCATTGAGACATTGATTAACTCTTGTAGGTAAAAATATATTTAAGGGCTTGTCTTCCTTAAATGTATGTGTGTATGAGAGAGAGAGAGAGAGAGAGAGAGAGAGAGAGAGAGAGAGAGAGAGAGAGAGAGAGAGAGAGAGAGAGAGAGAGAGAGAGAGAGAGAGAGAGAGAGAGAGAGAGAGAGAGAGAGAGAGAGAGAGAGAGAGTTACTTGAGATCTTATAGGACTAGAAGAATTGTTAGACTCCTTTGATAATGGAAAGACCATGTTATTTAAATTCAATTCCTGATAAGATTATTGATTTCATCCTAAGCAAGGATTATTAAAACAAATGTATGGTAATATGGATACTAAATCTTAGATTCAATTTATATAATCTTGACGAATATCTCTATGGAGTTGCCTAATCTATTAATGGATACATTGGTAATCGATTGGGGATCTCATCCATATTTATTGGATTTCTTTATGCACTGATCTAAGGGGATACAAATGTTATCAACATTAGACCATCTAGTATTGGTTGATTTAATGACTCAATAATTTATATATAAAATAAACCTTTGTTTCTCAAATTTAATATCAAGTTGGATATCGAGGGTAGTAGATGTATCTTCAACTCTCAAATGGGACCTTATTAGATTCCTGAGATATTAAGTAGGGTTAACTGACCACTAAATAGTCATATTGAGGATGGTATGTAGTATTGTATAGAGTTTGGAGTTTATAAGTGTATACATCGATACACCCCAAACTATATACTCCTTAGTGAAGACACACTCCCATATAGAACTCTTTATTGGTGACTTAATCTGAGTTACATGTTAACTGTTAACTGATAGAGTGCCAGTTGGGAGAACCCTTGTGTGGTAATCCACTTTGATGTTATCTCATGTCATATATTTTTGTTGAGATTAGCACGTAGTGCTGGTTTATACTCTAAAATTAATTATTCTTAAAAAAAATTCAATACCTCTAAAGGAAATATCTCACAAAACCAAAGGTCATAAAATAGAATTAATAGGTAAAGTTTACCATCAAAAACTATTATGAAGTAATTAATTTCCAACATTTGGCCATGACTAACCTTGGCCTGGTGCCTCACAACTATTATATGGTCTCAAAATAGTTATAAATCCATTTGTAAACATAACACCATCAGAAATTAAATAGAAAGAGATCTCTAATCCCTCATAACTTGAATATAAAAATTCCACTATCAATTTTGTGAAGATAATACAATTATGTATCCTAGTCAAACTCAAGCTCCCCATTTTTTCTCATTTAGAACAAACTAATAATTTAGGGACACAAATTTTAATTCATCATCTCTTCATGGGGAATTATTTCATTACATAACCATTTATGAGAACACAATTAACATGATGAAGTAGTAAAGTGATGAAAAATATTAACCCCTAACTAAAGTAGTGGGAAAAGGATGTCCTATTTGATTTATGTTATTTATGATACATCAATGGGTTTCCCAAGGTCACCAAGATGGACACCCAAAACGAAAATAAAAATGATTTTTGTAGGTTTTCGAGTGCTATACAAAGAATAGCTCAGATGAATTTTGTATATCAAAATGTTAATATGAAGTGTATTCTATGGAGGCTATTTGATAATTCTATTTTCAAACATATTACGGTGATTATTAGCTTAGTACCATGAACACACACTCATAAGTCTAGTAGGAGAAAAAATAGTAGCATCTCTATGTTTACCAAGAATCTATGTCCTAAATAAGTTGGTTGAGCAATAACTTACCTTCAAATTGACTGCGATCATACTGATAGACTCTAAAAATATACCATAGGGTAAATATTACACACATATCCCAAGTATGAGGGTGATTTGTTGGAATATATTTTAACAATGGTTTATTTTATAAAATATAAGAATATTATTAGATTTTTAAGAGATAATATTCTTAATATGTTAGCCTTATGTACAATAAGTATGTGTCAATTCTACATAATGCCACAAGAATTTTATCAATTAAGAATCCATATTAAAGTTCTACAGAACCAAAGTATGTGATAACTTTTCTTTACATGACAATGTCACATGTCTTGATGTTCCACTTTTGCCATAAGTTTTAAAATAATTAACAATGATTAGAAAGTCTAAAATGATGTGACTTTATGTGATGATGTCAAATTTCAAAATCTCACACTCTGATGCATTCACAAGGTTTGAAGTGGGCAAAGGATGTAAATATAATTTTGTAACAATGCAAGTCTATGCAATGATGTCATGTAGATCACATTGTCACCAATTTTAATCATAATATTCAAATACAATATAATAATCAAAATTTAATGTTAATTTATTCATAATATTTTGATGTTCTACCATGTGGCACTCTCAACTTTTGATAAGGACACATAAAAATACTGCAGATCAAAAATATCAAGTCAATTTAAATTTATATTTACAATCAAAATATTTTTTAAATTGAGTATTCATGGATCATATATAATTATGATTATCCAATATGAAAGATATTATATTGGCATCCCCATATCAAATTGAAACTCCTTACTAGTTGACTATTAAACTAATGAGATTCACCTAAAAGATATAGTTGACTCTCTCATTTGAACTCAATGATGCATAATCACTTAATCCCAAAGAGTAATACTACATTGATACATATCATTTATT
>JARHVA010001645.1:870000-897500 GCA_037957365.1 Torreya grandis
TTGAGAAATTTAAATGTCCATACATGGCATCACAATTCTCATAAGTCAAATGGTTCTCTTCTACTTTTATCCTATTTTTAAATAATGCCAAATGTATCTTCTATCATCTCCTATTTACTATCTTCAGTTCTTTCATTAAATTACAATATTCACCTCTAATCAAGGATGGGAAATAATAAAATAGGAGGTTGATATTTTATGGATAGCCAACTCAATCTCTTCCTTCTTGCCATGTCAATATATTTGGTGAATAATTTTATAACTACAGTGAAATTGTATCTTTATAATAGCTCCTTCCTTTAAAATTTAGGTGTAAGCTCATTCCATCTTGTTGAACAAGCATTTTAGGTTCTTAGAACTATTTTGATGGTCAAGGCCATTTTTTTTTCTCTATTTGTAATGTCTTAAGCTCTCATATCTACCTTCATTTTATTCATTAATGCAATCCAATTTGATTTTATCACATATGGTATAGTAACCTCCCCTATGATCATTTTTGTCATTTCTTCCTCTTTCTCATGATACTCATCTAATTCCTCACCCATTTTTTTCTCATTATAAATATAATAATAAAAATATCGTAGAATTATATATATGAAATATAGGTTTGGATTCCATACTTGGCCATGATGAACAACATAGTTGTGTATATAGAATTCACATAACTAATTTTGATCCCTAGGAGTGCCATTATTATATATTTTGAAAAATGATTCAAACTCACTACTTTGGGTACGTTACAATAGACTCTCATGAATATAAATTTTGACAACCAATATTCAAGGTAGATAGTATACACTCTTGTAGGAGGTATTCAACTCATTAATTTCAATGCTAACTAACTTGTATCTTTTAAATTATTGTTTAGTTTTAAATTTCGTGAATCTGCATCTTTGACCTTATTCTTAGAAGCTATTTTTTCATCTCTTAATTGACTATACTGATTGTATGCCTTTGAATATTTTAGTGCCCAAAATTGCACTAAATAAATTGATCCCTTTCCAAATATAAATGCCTAATTTTTTTAGCTCACTTCCAATTTCAAGTGTTCATCAAAATTTAAGTGTCTTTTAGTGGTCTATCAAAATCCAAGTTGAATTAATGTCTGGGCATCTCAAAACCATTAGTCCAATTGCCCTAGCTTAGGCCCTTTGATTTAAATTCAAATTTAGCATGAATAATTTATGTGGGAATGCCTTAAACAATGCCATGGACTTAGGTTAATTTTATATTAAGGTTTAATCATGTTTATTAACACAAATAAACCTTAGTCTAAACATTCATATTCTATCCCTTTTATATCCCATGGCCCTTTGTCCCTTTTATCTATTATAATGATCTAGATAATGATTCATCCCTTTGTTATAAGCTTAGCTCAAAGTCCTGTCCTAAATATTCTATCATATTTATTAAGGAAACAAAACCTTTGGCTAAGACTCTATATTATGTCCTTTATTCCCCAAAAACTAAAGTAATTATTTTCATGTTAATTTAGAGCCAAGCACATCCAACCTATCGGATCATAATCGAATGGTGCATTTTAACTTGAGAATGATGATACGATGGAGCATGATCAAATTTTAAAAGCCATAAAGACTTAGGATGAGTGAAAAAATGATAAGTTTTCAGCTTGTAGTGTAAGGTTAAAAGCTTGATCATGTTCTCATCAATCGATGGTACCTTGTAAAATGTACAAGTCTTGATCGAATGGTGCATGAGAAAGAGTTAAAATGTCAAAGGTACTAAGAGTTCTAAAAGAGTAATAAGTGTCACCATTTAGTAGGCAGTCATAAGATCCAATGACATGTGACATAGTCAACATGTCAAAAGACCTATAGAGGGATTTGAGAATGACAAGTGGCACCATCTTAGGTGTTTAAGTGGTAGATGAATGGCTCATAGGCCATTTCATAATTCAATAAGTAAATAATACTAAAACCAATTGTAGAGATGATATGTGTGATAACCATGATGAATGGAATAAAGATTGGCCAATAGTGTTCAACATCTCTGTTCTTCATCTGATGATGAAAAAGGAAAGTTGACTTTTAAAATATAATTCAAACCAAATGAAAAGTTACCACATGGCAAAAGAGTAATATACTATAAAATAATAACTATTTATGGAACAAAAAGCCCATGGATCTACCAAAAGATATGATCTCAAATGCTAGGTACAAATATTGACCAATAATATTCAACTGGCCAGATCTAGATTAATGGTACAAGGTAAAGGTGGACTTTTCAAAAGACCCAAAATGAATAGAAAATTACCAAGTGGAAAAGTCTAATTAAGTGGCCAATAAAATCAATGGTTCATGGTCGATCGGGCATCTAGAAGATTGAAAACATGAATGAGAGAAGACATTTCAAAGGGCCCAGGGTAAATGCAGTAGTGACATGTGTTTCAACTATGATGAACTAGATAAAGATCAATGGTCAGCATTTGATCTTGGGTTTAAAGGATCAATGGAGTGTGTTTGATCCAAGAAAATGAGATCGATGGTGCATATTTGATCTAGCCTACCTAAGAAAGTGACACATGTTTAGATTGGAGCCAAGTAGGTGGCTTAGTCACTTTTAAGCCAAATGAAAGCCTAGTTGGATCTGATGTGGTAGACAACCTATCAATATGTGGTAATATTTATCTTAAGATTTAAAAATGATGGTTCATTCATGGATGGGAATGAATTCAAATCACAAACTATGGTTTATGGGCCATTCCAGATCATATTTTTGGCAATAGATTATTTTCTTCCTCTACTAAAGATGGAGCATCTCAATGTCATCATTGCAAGAGAAGGTTGTTCCATATCATGGATAAGAGGAAAGATAATGATCTAAGAGGTTTAAATTATGCAATCAAGTGGTCAAGGGAATATTTAGGTAGTTACACATGAGGATAAAGTTTGTTTGGCCTCCACCATAAAATTTCACCTTCTAGATCATGTAAAAAGGCATCTCTGATCAATAAATTAAAGGATTTATTGAAAATATGTATCATTAATTATAGAGGTAGTTAGAGCAATGATTTTTCTAGAAAATGGATGAATAATTCAAGTATGACAAGGAATATTTCTAGCAAGGAGCATCTTGGAAGAATTTGAAGGGGTGCTTTGTAATTTTGAAAATTATAACCCATAATCCTAGATTTCAATAGGGTGAAAAATGTATAAATAGAGGGATTATCCTAAATTTTCAGGGTTATTGTTGGTCTTTGTTTTTCTCTAAGTCTAGGTTATGTAAAAAAAATTATTATCAACTATTATTTTTAGATATTCTCTCCCTTCCTAAGGTGGTTTCAAGTGTACAATCATTAGAAAACTTTGAGAGCATGTTTATGTCTCCCCTATCCAATAATGAGAAAATCCACATGCTTGTCCCCATGGAAACATTTTGAAACATTGGTGTATGGATAATTTAGTGTTTCCCATTATCTTGTATTTGAGTTCTCCCTACATATTTGCTAAGGATAATGTTATGAATACTGAAATATACCCTAGTATTTGAGAATCACCAACACACCACACCCTTTTTTACAAATTAACTAAACTATCCTACCTTATCCGACCCTACAAATAATACACACTTATTGCATATCATAAGTTTTATTTTCCTACAAATGCATAAGATATTGCTTATATAACATGCATTTGCATCTTATGATTTAAAGACCTAACATTGAATTTTTTCCATTTAGCCCATGTTGTTGAAAATTATTTTGAATGCAGATTGAAGTCACTTTCCCATCTATCTTCAATAGATTATATTTAGCCTAGTACATTTATGCATTCCATGTGATAAATCTTCTAAGGTCAACTATGCAAGTTTGGTTTTGCCCTAGTCACATTTATGCTTCCCCATGCCAAAATTCCCCATGGAGGTTAAATTGAAGAATCTCTCAATGTGGGCATGCTACCCCATAGGTCCTCTCACCTTGGTTGAGATAGAGCTAGAAATAGTAGGGATCTGACCATACTCTTTATCAGTGCCTCTTAGTCACTTTATTTTTTCAATCTATTCTTGATGACAAACCCTCCCATAGTTATAATGACATACTAGTGTGTTTTTCATCTTTGTTAGTCATTTTCTTTAAGTGTGTAAGACCAAGAGAGAGAGAGAGAGGTGTATAACTAGGAACCAATAATCATCTGGAACCATTATCAGAGACATAAAATACACACATGGCACTTGTGTTTCCAAGGACTCTTATAGAGAGTTGATGTCATTTTTAAATTTCTCTACCTATTTTTCTATTCAAAATATCTTGGCCATCAACATTGTAGTATTCCATTGGGGACGTGTTAGGATTTGAGATATTTGATAATTTGACTTCTACTCAGTTTATTGAAAAGAGAATTTAAGATTGCACATTGGAAGGTGTTTCTTCCTTTTTGAACATTATTCTAAGAATTTCAATGTCTTTACCTTTTATCTCATCATTAAATTCAATAAGTATGTTTTCATCATGTATCACAATCAATGTGATAACTATTATATTCTAGAATTATGATTCTAGTGGTGACTCTATCTTTATTGTCTAGTTTAACAGAAGATTGGTGCCTCATTTGAATATATTAATTTTTATATTTGAGTGTTTTCTTACTTGCAAATATAAATGATTGAGATCAGCCTTAAATGATGACCCATCCAAGCAACTTGTCTCACCCCTAAGTATTCATCAAAGAAGAGGGAGACATGTTTGGAGGCCTATTGAAGGGCAAGGGTCACCTATTAAATAGTGTCCTAACTACCAAGATTATTATAATCTTGAAGTTTTTGTTGAACTTCCCATTGTTGAGGAATTTCATATCTCTTTTAACCATTATAAAACTTATAGTCCTATCTATTATCCAACTTCTTCTCAACTAGCTAAATCCCCTCACAAGTTTGATCCTATAAGTCCCCCTCATTCACCCTCTCACATCCCTCTTATATTTTTTCTCTAACCTCTAATTGAACTAATCATGAGGCATAGGTACCTAGATGAGGATGAATGCCATGCATTCCATGCTCCCAGATTTAGGCCTATAAATTTTGATGCTATGGAATGTTATCCTAATGAAGTCCCAAATGAAGTAAGCAAATGTATTCCAAAGTTTCAAGGGAATAATGTAGTAAGTGGTGATTATCACTTGATATATTTTAATAATATTATATAAGATTATGAGGTTGAGCATGAGGATTTGTGTATTAAGTTGTTTTTGCACATGTCGGAGGAAGACACTTGTAAATGGTCCAATTCTCTTCCCTATAGATACATTTATTCATGGGAAGAAATAAAGAATGCTTTCAGGATTTAGTATGGTGATAGAGATGATCCAAGATTTATTTTCATTAAGTTTGAAAACATCAAGAAGAACCCCAATGAATGTCTATAGGACTTTAATACATGGTTCAACAAGGTTAATATGTAGTTGATCAAGAACATAGGCATAGTGATACATCATGCTTGATAAAATAATATGATGCCTTTGATAAGAAGGCTATGTATTACTTGTGGGATAAGGCTACCATGACCATACATCTAGCATTAAATATGTCCATAAAATTTTATAATAATATAAAGGCTATGTGGAACCACAGGAACAAGTGGGTGGATGTGAAGTTTGCCAATATTGAAAAAACACATTGCACTAAGAATGCCAATCTTAGGAGATAGTTCAAACTCTAGCCTCTGCTATCAAAGAGATGTCATACAAGCTTGTTAGGTGTGATAAGGGGGCCCTCATGTGTCTACAGGTCAAGAGATGGATCCAAATCTAAATCAAACACAAAGGGGTCCTACATTTGATAATCAAGATAATGATAGAGTTAAGAGGCTTACATGTGATGAAAGAATAGATAGACATCCGAATATACTGGTTGTGAAAGAAGTGATTGATATATTAAATTTTAAAGGTAGGTTGTGATATTTATGTTAATTAGTGTGATAAGTGATTCCTTCCACATCCTCCATATGATACAGTTAGACCGATTGATGAATATGTAGATGATCTTGACTCTACATCATCTGGTGATGAGATTATAATGTTCAATTGTCAAAGTCCTCAAAGCAAGATATATGCCCCCATAGAATTGATGAGTGTTATTATTTTTGATCACTTTTGGAGTGTGGTAAAAAAAGGTATGTGTCCTAACTTAAAAATCTACTTGTGAGGTTAATATGGAATACACATATGAATTAACTATTCCTGATTTTGATTTTTGAAGATCAATGATGATTAAAAAATATAATGGGTTAATTATGTTAGTTGAGGATAGGTAGTTTCTAATTAATCCAGTACTTTACCAAGAGAAATAATAATACTTGAGAAGTTGGCAACCACTAGCTACTCCTCAAGACACTATCCCTATAAATCCAAGGGTAAGGGATGTAAGTAAGAAAGATAAGAAAACTATGGTAGTTCCTAATACTTCCAAACCAGTACCCATTTTTTATGTTTCTAGGCCTAGAGGTGCTCCCAATAAAAATAAAGTACCTTTGTTATCTAGTATTCCTAAGGGTGTGAATGATGCTAAACACAATCCACCTTTGAAGGTTGTTACTAAGCATGTAAATCCAACTCAGCCTACACCACTTCAGACCTTAAGTGATTACATTCCAATTGAAGGTGTTGTTACCCTTCTACTAAATACTCATCTTCCTCAGTATAGTTTATGTGATATGGCCCAGGTTTTGAGCCAACTAAAAATCACCATTCCACTTGCTAACTTATTAAGAATAATTGAGGATAGGAAGAGGGCATTTGAATACTTAGAATTTGGTTAGAGGTGAACTATGAATGAAATTTATTTACCTCAAACACCTTGAGAAAGTGATCAAGAATCTAAAGAGTTTGTTGAACCCACTCTAAAAGTCTATTTGGGGACGACATTAATAAATAATTAGCTAAATGTGGATCCATTTTATACATCCCTATTGATCAATGGTCTTATTGTCAACAATTATATATTTGATTATGGTGCTTATTGTAACATAATGCTCCTAGGTGTCTTAAAGTAACTTAAATTTAAGATAAATCAGCCTTTGGAAAGTGTTTTATAGTGGACTTATAAGAAGTTCTAGTTGTTGGATAAGTAAATGGGTTGGTAGTGGAGTTGGCATTACATCTATATAAGTATTTGAATATGGATGTGGTAGTTTTTCACTACCCACCTATGTATGGGATGTTGATATCATGTAAATGGGTTGTTAGTATGGGTGGAAGTGTACAAATGGACCTTTCATATGCCACCATTCCATTTGAGGGTAATATGGTCAAACTATATAGAGAGCCAAAGGTGCTACATGTAATTTAAGATCCAAAACATGCTCAAAACAAAGTATTGTACATAGACATTGGGCTTGGGAACTTCTTTAGTAATGTTAACACTAATGAATAGATTTTTACCCTTGATGTTGAACCTAATAGAAAAGGTATAGTTTGGAAGTTGTGTTTTAATGGGGCTTGCTCTAATCTTGGTAATGGTGTAGGGTCTGTATTATATGCCCCTAATGGTAAGTGTTTCAAGTCTTCTTTTTAGATATCCTTTAATTTAACTAATAATTCTACTAATTATGAGGCACTCTTTATTGGTTTATGGATTGCTAGTGAACATGGAATTAAAAGCTTGATTGCCAAGGGTGATTCTAAGCTAGTGATAACTCAAGTCCATAATGCTTACAACATCAAAAACAAATGGTTAAAATAATTTCAGAATGTTATTTGGGATTTATTTGAATCCTTTGATGCATTCAATATTTATTATCATGATATAAGTTTGAATAAATAATTTGATAGACTTGTAAGGTTAGGTGTTCAATTTGACATTTTAAATATAATCCCTCATTTTTAGTATAAAGTGGAGGTGTTTGTTAGGCCTTCGATCCCAAAAAATGTTCATCACTGGTAGGTGTTTAATGATGATGAACAAATTAAGAGGTTTATAAATTATGAAGTATAAGTTCCATGATCAAATCATAGACTTATAATAAATGGTTAAAGTTTGTAATAGAAAAGAAACCTTGTTTGGGAAGGACATTATCTAGATAAAGACAAACATGCTCCCTAGAGGATTTGTAAGTTTAGAAACACGTTTTGATGGATTGGATAGAATCAAGACTCAAGATTAATTTGTTTCAAAGAATGTGACTGAGTGTAATTTAGGTTCTCATGAGAAGCTAAGGTAGGTTTGGATGGGTACTCATCTAAGTGCAGCTGAGAAGCAAGCTTACATGTAACTATTAAGAAAGTATAAGGATTATTTAGCATGGTCTTATTATGAGTTGAAAGCATATAGGGAAGACTTTTTACAACATGTCATCCCATTGTAGCCTAATAGAAAGCCTTTTAGGTAGAAATAGATACCTATTAACCCCATCTTGGCCATAAAGATGTTGAATGAAATAAAAAAGCTAAGGGATGGTGGTATCATTCATCACATTATGTATTCATCATGGGTTATAAATTTTGTCCCTATGATAAATAAAAATGGTGACATCTATTTGTGTGTGGAATTCCAAAATTTGAATAAATATTATTTAAAAGATAACTATCCCCTACCCAATATGGATAACATGTTTTAAAGTGTTATATGATTAGAGATGTTGTCCAATTTAGATGGCTTCTTAGGGTATAACTAGGTTCTAGTGAAGGTATCTGAGAGACCCAAGACCACATTTGCAATGCCTTGGGGAACATATGTATATATGAGTATGCCTTTTAGGTTAATGAATGCAATATTTCAGTGTGCTATGGATATTACTTTTGTAAGGGTGATTAACAAGTTTATAGTTGTGTGTTAGGATGATATTACTGTGTACTCCAAGATCAGAGAAGAACATTTGGATCATCTAGAGAAAGTGTTAATAAAATTTAGGGAGTTTATAATTTCACTTAATCTAAATAAATGTCAATTCAGAGTATAAAGGGCCAAGTTGTTTAGACATATAGTGTTTAAGGATGGTGTTATGATTGACCCTAAGAGATTAAAATCTATTGACAAAGTGCCCATCACACAATCTAAAAAGGAAATTCAGTCCTTCTTTAGAAAAATTAACTTCATAGGAAGGTTTGTGTCTAATTTTGTGGAGATCACTCTCCCTATCACTTCCTTAATGAAGAAGGACCAAAACATCAATTGGGAAGAGAAGGCTGTGCAAGTGTTTAAAGACATAAAGGGAGATTTAAAGTCTACTCCTATTGGTGTAGACCTAATTAAACTAAGTTGTTAAAGATATTATCTTTTGCATCATAGAATACTATTATTATTCTCCATTTAAAAAGAATGAAGATGATCATGAGAAACATATAGATTTCTTTATCAAAGTTATGTAAGATGTTGAACTGAATTCCACCATCATGGAAAAACAAGCCTTCACTCTCTTGAAGGTTATTAAAGCATTCAAAAATTATATTCTGAGTTCAAATATTGTTGCTTATGTTCCACATACCATGGTGAAGGAATATTGACTCAGATTGAATCATCCAACAAGAGATACATGTGGGTCAACATGTTACAAGAGTATAACATGGTATCACCAATTTAGTACGAGGGATGGATCTAGCCAAGCTTATGGATGAGAGATATTAACAATTCATTGAGGGAAATACTACTATTTTAAATTTTGATGATTCTTTGAGTCAATTTGACATATCTTCATGGTATAAAGACATTTTTTATTCCCTGTAAAATTTGAATTATCCCCCTAAATTGGACAAGAATCAAAGGAGTAATATTAAGCCTATTTCCAAAAAGTATCTCTTGAATAAAAATGGACTTACATGGAAGAATCCAGATGGGGTTCTCCTAAGATGTATGCAATAATAACTAACTACTCACCTGATTGAATATTTTCATAGTGGAGTATGTGGTGGACATTTTTCACCTAAAGTCACAACTCATAAAATTTTGAGAGCTAGTTATTGGTAGCTATAACTATTTAAAGATGTTTCTCAAAAAGTTAGAAAGTAAAAAAAATGTTAGTGCTTTTCTAGGAGGATAAAATATATAGGTTCTCTTCTTTTGCATCTTGTGACAGTTGAAGGCCCATTCAAAAAATCAAGAATGGATTTCATTGGATACATTGTTTATTTGTCAAGTACTAGACATAGATGGATACTAGTTATAACTAACTACTTCCCAAAATAGGTTGAGTTAGTCCCTCCAAATAAGGCTACACACCAAGTGATTATAGATTCTTTTCAAAATCAAATTATTTATAGATTTCATGGCCATTCAAAGTTATTCTTGATAATTCCATGAGTTTCAAAGATAAACCTTTAGTGGCATTGTGAAAAGAGTATGTTATTGAATTGATCTATGCTTCCAATTACAACCCTCAAGTAAATGGGAAAACATAATCCAATAATAAGAATTTGCTCAGAATCATTAGATGAACATTGGAAGCAAATAAGAAGTGGGGTGAATAGCTGAAGTTTACTTCATGGGATGACAATATCATACCCAAGAGAGCTATAGGTAAAATCCATTTTGAGCTTGCCTATAGAGCTCAAACAATTTTGCCTATAAATTTATATTTTCCAATCTATTAGTTCATACAAAAACTAGAAGATGATGAGCAAATCAACCACTGTAAAAGTAGGATGAACCATATTATTGAGCTTGATAAAGTTAGAATACAATCTAATGAAAGACACCTCAAGTTCAAAGAAATTTGAAAAACTATATTTGATATAAAGGTCACTCCAAGAACCTTCCAAGTAGGTTATTTAGTTCTACTTTGGTACAGAAGGTGTGAGGAGAAAGGCAAGCATGGAAAATTTGATGCCTTGTAGATGGGTACCTATTCCATTGACTATAGAATTGGGGAAAACACTTCCTTATTAAGAGACCTGGATGGTGAACTACTAGAGCTACCAGTGAATGGTAGACATATGAAACACTTACTTGATTGAGTTTTCATCTATGTACATAATTGTATAGTGTACAACTTTATTATTTTTTTGCTTTGTTGACCCTCTACTTTGGGACTTGTTTGTATAGTTTCCTTTCATATTTTTTTTCATGCATCCATTTTTAGATCCTCTCGATCCATTTTTGTTAGTATGTCATGTTTTATTGAGCCTTCATATGTGTTTACTAATAATTTTATCTAAGTGTTGACTCTGCGACCTAATGAATTGGAACCTAGTCTTATGATCTAGGGTTATTTGCACACCCATAAGGGGTGTACATCCCTAAGTGAGAGCCAATATTAGTGACTAAAAATTTAATAAATAAATTGAGCCCTTTCTAAGTATATAATCATAATTTATTTATCCCACTTCTTGTTTCAAGTGTTTATTACAGATCAAGTGTCTTATAGTGGTTTGTCAAACCCAAGTTGAATTCATGTCTGAACATCTCAAAACCATTGTTTTAATTTATCTATCTTAGGCCCTTTGATTTCTATTCAAATTTGGTGTGAATAATTTACATTTTAATGCTTTAAAAATTCCATGGACTTAATTTAATTTTATACTAAAGTTTAGACATGTTTATTAACATGACCAAACATTAGTTTAAAAATTCACATTTGGTCCTTTTTATATCCTGTGGCCCTTGGTCCCTTTTATCTATTATCTTATTCTCACTAATTCTTGGTCCCTTCATTATAAAAATATCTCAAAGTCCTATCCTAAAGCTTTTATCATATTTATTAATGCGATAAAACCTTAGGCTAAGACTTTATATTAATTCCATTATTCCCTAAACCCTAACTTAATTTTTTTCATTTTAATTTGGAGCTAATCAAGTCTGACCTAGTGAATCATATTCTAATAGTGCATGCTAACTCTTAAAAATATTATCTAACATAGTGTGATCAAAGTTGAAAATTTAAAAGGACTTAGGATGAGCGTATAAGTGACAAGTATGAATCTCATAGTGCATGGTTAAAATATTGAACATATTTTCATCAATTGATAGTACATGGAAAAGCATACAGATCTCAATAAAATGGTATGTGAGAAACATTTAGAATGTTAAAGGTCTCAACAGATCTATGAGAGTGAAAAGTGTCGCCATCTTAATGGGTAGTTCAAAGATCCAATAGCACGTGAGAAACTTAACATGTTAATAGACCTATAAAAGGATTCAAGAATGACAAGTGGCACCATCTCGAGTGCCTAGGTGGAAGATCAATGGTGTACAGACACTTCTATAACTTAACAAGTAAACAATCTTGAGATAAAATGTAGATATTATAGGTGTCATAACCATGGTTTTTTGGAACAAATATTGGCCAATAGTGTTCAACCTCTTCGATATTGATTTGATGGTGTGAAAGGAAAGTTGAATTTTTAAAAAATAACTCAGAGAAAATGAGAATATGCCACATGGTGAAAGGGAATTATCTCGATAGATACTGACTATGTAGGGTGTAAAAAGCATACAGAGCTACCAAATGGCATGATCTTGGATGGCAAGTACAAATATCAACCAATAATATTCAATTGGCCAGATTTAGATCAATGATGTGAGGTAAAGGTGGAATTTTAAAAAGACTTAGAATGAATAGAAAATTTCCAAGTGTAAAATCTTGATAAGTGATCAAACAAATCAATGGTTTGTATTTGATCATGAATCTAGTAGATCGATAATGTGAATGAGAGAAAACTTTTCAAAGGGCCTAGGTCAATTATGGACATGTGTCATAACTACAATGAATTATAATATATATATATATATATATATATATATATCAATGGTCAATGTTCAATCTTAGGTTTAAAGGATCAATAAAGCATGTTTGATCCAAGAAAATGAGATCGAGGGTGTGTCTTTGACCGAACTTCAAGATTTCTTGAGAAAGTGACACATGTCCAAATTAAAGCCAAGTAAGTGGTTTAGTCACTTTTAATCCCCATAAATGCCTAGTTGGATCCGATGTGGTGTAATATGTGTCAATATGAAAAATTATTTGGCTTGAGAGTTAAAATTGATGGATCCTTCATGGATGGGCAAGAATTTGAAGCACATAATAAGGTATGTGGGCCATTCCAAAGAATTTTTTTGGTTACAAATCATTTTCTACCTCTGTTATAGATAAAGCTTCTCAATACCATCATTGGAAAGAGTAGTTTATTCCATGGCATGCATAAGAGGAAAGGCAGTTTCCCATAAAGTTCCAAGTTTACAATAAAGTGGTCAAGGGCATCTGTAGGTACTTACACATGAGGAAAAATTCTATTAATCCTCAACCACAAAATTTCACCTTTTAGATCATGTAAAAAAGCATCTCATATTAAGAAATCAAATGGTTTTTTGAAAATATTCATCATTCCTTATAGAGGAAGTTAGAGAAATGATTTTTTTAGAAAATAGATGAATATTTTAGGAATGGAAACGAATTTTTTCTAGCTAAGAGCATCTTGATATAATTTGAAGGGATGCTTTTCAATTTTATAAATTGTAACCCACAGTCCCAAATTTTAACAAGGTGAAATTTTTTTAAATAAAGGGTTTCTCTTCTATTGTCAAGGTTTTTTTGGGTCTTTGTTTTTCTCTAAGTATATGTTATATAAAAAAATTGGGATTAACTATTGTTTGTAGATATATTTTTCCCATCTAAGGTGGTTACAAGTGTATAGCCATTAGCAATCTTTGAGAGCATGTTTATGTCTTCCCTATCCAACATGGATAAAATCCACCATATTTTTCCCCATGGCATCATTTTGAAACATAGGTGTATGGATTATTTAGTTTTTCCCATTATCTTGTATTTGAGTTATCCCTACATCTTTGCTAAGGATAATGTCATGAATACTACAATATAGCCTACTATTTGAGAATCACCACATACTTTTTACAAATTAACTAAACTATCCTACCTTGTCTTAACCTAAAAAATACACACTTGTTACATATCATAAGTGTTATTCTCCTAAAAATGCATAAGATATTACTTATATAACATGAATTTTCATCATATGCTTTAAATACCTAGTACTACATTTTTCCATTTAGCCCATGATGTTGAAAATTCTTTCGAATAAATATTGTAGACACTTTGACATCTATATTTCGTAGCTTGTACATGGCTTAGTACATTTGTACATTCTATATGATAACCATTCTTAGGTAGAGTGTGTAAGTTTGGCTATGCCCTGGTCACATTTATGTTCCCTTGTGTCAAAAGTCTCCATGGAGGTTGAATTGAAAAATATCTGAATGTGAGAAAGCTAGCCCATAGGTGCTCTCACCTTGGTTTAGGTAGAGGCAGAAGTAATAGGGAGATAACCATACCCTTTATCATTTTATCTCAATCATTTTATACATTTGGTCTATTCTTGATGACAAACCCTCCCCCATCTACAATGATATACTAACTAGTTTTTCATCTTGGTTTGCCATTTTCTTCAAGCGTGCAAGGATAAGCGAGAGAGGTGTATAACTGAGAACCAAAAGAATCTACATGATATTTATCTTGACATCCCTTTTCATGAATAATTATTCTTGACTCAATTCTTTGATGTAAGTAGAAGTTGTTGAAAAAATATTTCACATATAATTATACATAGGATTCCACTATGTATAATTGATTAGACAATAAACATTTTATGTACCTATATGATGTTATGGTACCATTTTAAGGATCTATGTTATACATTAAGAATGGATCATTTTAAATTTAGGTTTAAGATCATTCCATCTAACTAAATAAAAATTTTAGGTTTCTTAAACTATTTATGTGATAAATTCTAAGTATTAATTTGGGGCCTCTATTTGCTTTATCCTAGCTCATATAGATACTTCCCCTTTGTTCATTAATGAAATCCAATCTCAGTCTCTCATATTTATTTTGGTAACCTCCCCTCTTATAATTAATGTGATTTATTTCTCTTTCTCATGATAGTAATCTAATTCATCACCTCTTATTTTCTCATTGGCAAGATAAGAAGAAAAATATCTCAAAATCACATCACCCAAATATTGGTTTCAATTACATTGTTGGTCATGAGGAAGAACATAATTGTGTATTTATAATTAAAATAATTAATTTTTATCCTTAAGAGTGTCAATTTTATATATTTCAAATAAGGAATGAGGATCACTTACTAGTTTGAGCTTGTCACAATAGACTCTCATGAACTTAAATATTAACCACTTATAGTCAAGGTAGACAACATACACTCCTATAGGAGGTCTACAACTCACTAGTTGTATTATTAATTAACTCATATATTATACCTTACTTTTTATTTTAAATTTTTTTACTTTTCATATTTTAACTTCCTATTTAAATCTATTTTTTCATATCTTAATCAACTATACTGATTATGACATCAAAACCACATAGTATGTATATCAACATGTATTTTCATGAACATTTCTTCTTGACTGAGCTCTTTATTTTAAGTATAAGTTGTTTTAAAAATATTTTTTGTCTAATTCTTCATGGGATGCCTCTAGGTATAATATATAATACCATGAAAAACATATGTATCTATATGATGTTGCATTCTCATAGTAAGGTTTCATAGTATATAATTATGTTTAGTACTCCACTGAAGAATCCCCATAAGGTTGGGATATAGAATATTAATTAGAATATGTATGTTCATATTTTTATTATTTTTTTCATAGTGGTCATGTTCCCATTCAACACAAGATTTTAATACTATCAACCATAAAAATTGATTAACTTGTTTAGAATTAAATTAATTGATAAAATTCTTAATGTCATATGTACAAGCAAGCACATTCCCATTCAAATAAAAATATAAAATATCATCACCATTTTATTACAATAAATTTTAAAGACCAATTAAAATAATACAAGTTTAGTATCAAATTGAGACATCTCTTCCTTGTGCATATACATTTCAGGTCTAATTCTCTATGGGATGTCACTCAATATAAAAATTATAATCAATTATACTGCAAATGACATTGTATATCTTTCATGCCATAGTACCATCACAAGGTTTCATGGTATATTATAATTTCAAATAATTCACTAAAGAATCCCCCCAAGCTTATGTTAAAGAATATTGGTTAGAATGTAGATGTCCATATTATTCTTATCTTGTTTATAATGGGCATGTGCCCATTATATATAATATTATAATAGTATATATTTCCAGAAATACTTACCTTGTGTAGAATGAGATTAATTGATGAAATTCTTAATATATTTTGTAAAATAAAGAATAAACCAATTATGATCAAAATATAAAAACATATTCTCCATTATTATTAATACCAAATACAATAATAAAAAATTAGTAGCAAACAGACACATCTCATCCTCATTCATATACATTTCATTTCTAACTCTCTATGGGATGGTGCTAGGTAAAATAGATTATACCATGAAACACATACGTAGCTATATAATATTGTGATACCTTTGAAAGGTTTCTTAGTATTATATTGTGTTTGTTACTCTAGTATCTGAGTATCGAGATGTCACAAAGCAGATGTCTCCCAAGGACTCACATATTTTTAGGGTTCTGATCCTATAAGAACCCCTTAATGCTTTTGAGGGACCAGTGACTTGAGATTATACTAGACGGTAGCATCCTTGTATCATAAGCCTAAAGAGATTAGAACTTAGAATAAGGTATCAAACTATGTAATTCCTATAGGGCCTTAAGGAGTCAAGATGTTTTTTTACTCAAAATCCAGGAGGGTTTGAACTTTAAAATTGAGCAGGGGGCCGTGATGTTTCCATATGGTTTAATCCCAACTAATGATTATTTTAGGCATGATTCCCATATGTTTCAATAATGTAATGAGGATATCATTGACGAACCTAATGTTTTCAATATGATGCCCATGGTTTATGCTATCAAACAAATCCTTCAATATTCATGGCTAAAATTGACGATTCTTTGACCTACAGTATATTGGCATGCATTTAGTAAATTTTATATAACATGTGACAAGAAAATTACATATTTATATACCTTATTTTTCTAGGTTCTAGTTTCATGTGAATTTATGGTAGTCATGTCTATTTTAATATGCTCAAGTAAAATAGGTATGAAACTTATACAACTACTTATGTGACTTCTTATTATAACTCATCCAATCTCATGATCAAGTTTTTTTCTAATTTTTCTTATTAATATTCACCCTCTATGTTTTTCCATGCTTATTATGCCATCTCTAGCCATACTTGTTCTACCATCTCTCTTTCTAAGATGTTTTTAGGCAAATCTTCTTGAATCCAACCTGATTTTATTATGTTGGATTTTTACCTTTCTCTTTTCTATTTCTAAATCTTCTTAGGCTTACATATACTCTATTTGTAGTGTATGACATGCTCATTTTTTTTATTTTTTTAGTTTTTTAAAGATAAAATTGGGTTTATATGGGAATGTAGTGAGATCTCTTGCTGATTTTATAGTTGATCATGAATGTGTTTTTTTGCTTATTTAGTTACTCATAATCGTTGTGTGTGTCATAAAAAATTCTTATCCATCCATTACACATTATTATAATGTGTATGTTAATATTATTTTTATATTATTTATAAATGGAATGTGCCCATTTTACATAAAATTAGAATACTATCAACTATCAACATTTTTTCATTTTTAGAATGGGATGAATTGAAAAAATTCTTATTAATGTCTTTTGTAAAACCATGCACAATTCCATTATAAAATATCATCTCCATTTAATTTTAATTCATTATTAATACCAAATACAATAATATAAATTAAATATCAACATACACATGTCATCCTCATGTATATAGACTTCAACTATAATTCTCTATGAGATGTTGTCAGTTATAATCGATTATACCGTGAATGACATATGCAGATGTCAAATGAAATGATATTAATGCAAGGTTATGAAGTATAATATTATATCTAGTACTCCATTGAATAATCCCTTGAATTTTGTGTTACATAATATTAACTAGAATGTGGATGTCCATATTATTATTATTGTCTTATCTAGAATAGGCATGTGCATATTCAACATAAAATTGGAATATTATCAACTACAAAAAAAAAATATCTTATGTAGAGTGTGATTAATTGATAAAATTATTAATGTCTTGTGTAAGAGTAGGCACAAGTCTACAATGATCAAGATATAAAATATCATCTCTATTTTATTACAATGTTTTTTTAGGACCAAATATAATAATAAAAATTTAATATTAAATATACACATATCAACCTCATAAATATGCATATTAGGTCTAAATATCTGTGAGATTTTGTTATATATAATTTATAATACCATTATTGATATATGTTTATGTCTTATGCCATAATAGCACTGCAACATTTCCCAGTATAATATTATGTCCACTACCCCACTATAAAATACACACAACATTGTAGTACATAATATTGGTTAGAATATGGATTTTCATATTTTTCTTATCTTTTTCAGAGTGGGTATTTTCCCACTCTACCCAATATTACAATACTATTAAATGCCAAAAACTTCTATCCCATGTAGAATGGTATTAATTGATAAAATTCTTAATCTCTTTTGTAAATGTAGTCACAAGTCCATTTTGATAAAGATATAAAATATCATCTCTATTTTATTAGAATGAATTATTAATACCTAATACAATGATACATATTTAATTTTAAACAAACACATCTTGTCCTTGTGCATATACATTTAAAATTAGGTACAATCAATTATACCACAAATAACAAAAGTCGTTCTCTAATGCCCCATTACCTTCCCAAGGGTCTGTAATAGAATATTACACCTAGTATCCCACTAAATAATCCCTCCATGTTTGTATTATTAAATATTGGTTAGATTTTTTATTTTCATATTACTCTTATCTTGTTTATAATGGGCATGTTCCCATTCTACATGACATTTAAATAATATAAAATTCCAAAAGTATTTATCTTGTGTATAATGAGATTGATAAAATTATTCATGTCTTGTGTAAAAATAGGCACAATCCCATTCTAATCAAGATAAAAAATATCATGTCTATTTTATTTAAAATGCATTATTAATACCAAATACAATAGTACAAAGAGAATATCAATTTGAAACATCTCATCCTCATGAATATAAATTTTAGGTATAACTCTCTATGGGATACCACTAGATACAATTTATTATATCACAAGAGACATATGTAGTTGCATGATGTTTCTATACCATCACAAATTTCTATGGTATACTAGAGCACATGATAATAATTTTAATGGATTTTATGGAATAGGAACATGCCCATTTTGAAAAAGATAAATTTTCAAATCTTCAATTATGAATCCAATAGTATAAATATTACATTAATATTATATTCTTAATTGACAATGCGCTTATTTTTTCTAGATATTTGGGCATGTGCCTATTCTACACTATCAAAGTAAGTATAATGTTATAACTTAATAATCTAATACTGTTAGCTTATGTGGAAAGGGAACATGCCCATTTTACATAAGATATAAATATTAGATTATTAATTAATAGTATTCTTAAAATACTATTAACACATTAGTATAATGGGTCATAATATGATTAATTCTTGCTTTATGCTCATAATATAGTTAATATATAATTTGTGTGCAAATTAAAAAATGGATTCTTATTATTATTAGTCTTAATTTAATATTATGGAGTCATGGGCACCTTCCCATTGCACACATGTAAATCCCATTGGATTATTAATCATTAATATTCATAATATATTAAAAGACCTTTCTATTATAGGTATTGATATTGATTCTAAATAGGTTAAAAATATTAATTAAGAATCAAATCTTCTTATCTTTTGTACAATATAGGCCTCTACTTATTAATAAATTCCTAAGTTGGAAGTGCTAAATATCAATCACTAGTTATAATTTAGTAGTAAAAATTTAAAGAGGAATAACTGGTATTGTTAAAATCAAATCTCTTTTAACTATAACTATTTTTTGATAAAAAAATTACTTTCATGTACAAACATGAACTAGAAGTTGAAATAAATTTGAAATTATCAAGAGGGAGATATTTCGTAGTAATTATAATAAGAAAATTATTCACTATTTTATAGGATAAAAGGGTCATTACAAAGTAGAAAAGTATTTATTTTATGATAATATTGTTTCTATAGTATGAAAATTACATAGAAATAAAGTTAATCCAGTGGAAATTACATAAGGACTCAATATCATCTGATATTAATTATTTTACCATGATAACTACATCTGCAGACATAAGAGAGTAAAACTAGACTTGGAAAATAAAGTTGGAAGTGATGAAGGGAACAATAAGGTGATTACTCAAGGACTCAGTTTTAGATTATTATTTTCATGTGAAAATACATTTACACATAACTTAGTAATCTTACAAAAGGAGTTTACAAAGAGTTTGCTCACATGTATTTATCATTTTAATTTTTTGTGTCAAATATTTTCTAAGTTGATATTCTATAAAGGAAATCAATGTTTAAGTGTGTCTGATAATAATTAACATTTGAATTTAAAACCTAAATGTCATTTACATATAGACATCAGGAAGAATTTTTAATGAATTTTTAAATAACAAGGAATTAGAAAATGGTAGTAGATGTTGTATTTCTTGCTCTCTATCCAAATAAAATGTGATGTTGTATTTTTTATTCTTTTTACCAAGTTACTGGAGAAAATATTTTGAGGTTATATTTATTCCTATCCATGTCACTTCACTATTATATTATTCATCTGCCAATTATTATATTTTTTTAGGCTCCTTAATGGATGATAAATTACCTTAAACATGACTATCTATTTCTCTATGTATAATTGATAAGCTCCATGATGGTTACTGATATCCCTCAAACCCAATTATCTCTATATATTTGTACTATCAATAGTCTCTTTGATGGATACTTGTATACATGAAACCCAACTATCTCTATCTATATTTATTGTTAGGAGGTTCTAGGATAGTTACTAGCATCCCTAAAACATGACTATCTCTATCTATTTATAGTTTTAATAAGCTATTAAACGGGTACTTTTATCCATAAAACATGACTATCTCTATCTATCTATAGTGTCAATTCTAGTATTCTCTCATTTTCCTCTCTTATTTTTGTATGGTTTCCTTGCTTCTAAGGAACAAATTAAGTAATAAAATCCAATTGTTTCAATACTCAAAAAATTATAATGCATACGAATATGGAAAAAATCTAGCCAACATCTAAGTATATAAATTTGAAAACGTGAAAAACACACGAAACATTAAATGCACACCTATTTAAAATTTGAAAAATGTGCCACTTTAATATTTTGAGATACGTCTTGACTTGATAATTTTTAAGCATATGAAATGTAGCATGTTGTGTTCAATTTAATCTATGATTGTCATTGTGGGAGGGCTTATCAATATGGTAGGATTTGACAATTATAGTTATTTGAGATATGCTATAAATTATTTGAATATATTTTGTATTACCTATATAAAATATTTTTGAAATGTTGACAAATCTATTCAGGACCATGTTAGTACTAATAAAAGTGATATGACTATAAATGAAAATAACTCTAAACATTATTTTAAAACATACATTTAATATATTAATTAAAAAATTAAAAAGTAATAATATTTTTGACATTTAAGCATTGTATTATAGTAAAAGTGTCACATTTATTATTGTCACAATTAAAATAGACATACCTTTCATGTGTATATAATATTAGTAGTATTAAATACAAATTTTAGACTTTCAAAAAAATATGCCAACATTAAATATTTTAAAATGAACTTCAAATACCATTGTTTATTGAACCATTAAAAATTCATGCTTCAAATTCCATTCTGATTTAAAATTTCTAAAGAAAATTAGCCTAGGTTTCTTTCAATAATACCATAATTTAAAGACAATGGTGATATTAATTACATATCTTTATCATTAATTATAGGAACATTTTAACATTTGACAAGAACTATTTTCCTTTTGGTAGTTATTTTTAAAATAATTATAAAAATTATATATTATTATTTAATAAATTTAAGATGTAAAATAAATTTGAGAAATACTTGTTGCATTATTTTAAATCTATATATTATTTTAAATTTCATTTCAATTTACTTACAATTAATATAACCACTTGAACATAAAACTTAATATTACACCTAAATAGGATTAAAATAAATATTAATTTACCAGTTTGTATATATAAGATTACTAATTTTTATGGGTGTTGAACTTAAGAATAAGATAAGAATATTCATCGTATATTTTTTAGAAAAGGATTAATAGGCAGTACATTCCATAATAATATTTTTAAAATATTGATCCTATCTTATGTGGAAATGTCTTAATTAATTATTAATAATGTGTAGAATTAATAGTTTAGAGTGGGCATAGAAATGGGAAAATTGTACATTCTAACAAGGTGATAATACAAAATTTTAATAAGACTACAAAGATAAGCTATCCATTCTATACTAGACTAGAATATTGATCCTATATTTTCTAGCATGCTTAATATGTTTCTTTATTACAATTCAATTTTAAAACCAAATGTAATAATACAAATTTAATTTCAACTTACACATTTTATATTCATGCGCATACATTTCTAGTCTAATTCTCTATGAGATGTCAAAAATTAGAGAATATGACAAGTAATTTAAGTTTCATTAATACACTAATGAAGTAATCGAAGTATATATGTCTATAATATGCTCAAATTAATATATTGGTTTCATCTACATTATTATAATGCATTATTAATATTAAATATAATACAAAATTAATATCAACAGACACATTTCATCCTCATACATATACATTTCATGTCTAATTCTTCATGGTATGGTGCTAGGTATAGTAAATTATACCGTGAATGTTATGTGTACTTATTTTATGTTGTGGTATCACAAAAGGTTTGGGATATAATATTATACTTAATACTCAACTAAAGAATCCCCCCAAACTTGTGTTATAGAATATTGATTATAATGTGGATGTTCATATTATTCTTATCTTGATCATAATGGGCATGTTCCCATTTTATACAAGATTATAATAATATCAAATTTTGTCCTCATGAATATAAATTCAAGTCTAATGATGTTGCATTACAATCACAAATAAACTCCATGTTATATTATCATGTCCTGATGGATGTTAATTTTAAGTCATGCGTTTTTCTATTGACTTGGCATGCTACCTTGGTCAAAAATCTTTACTTTTGTCCACTTGGTCAACATTATTTCCATGTTTCATTTCATCATTTCTCAACTTGTCCTTCACTACCATCTAGTCTTAACCTAATGGCCACATGACCACTAAGTATCTAGATGTCTCCATGTAGTGAAATATAACTAACATAGTCACCTAGAGTGTTAGATGATTTGTATAATCACCCTCAAGATAATAAAGTAGTGAGATGTCATCATGTGGCACAATATTGATAACCCACTTTTCCAAAGGGTTATATGACTATATGAATACCTATATAACTAGGAAGTAGCGATATGTCACCAAGTAGAACAATCTCTCTAACTAGATCACCTAAAAGGTTAGATATATATATATAGTTACCCAAGAGTAATAGAGTATTGAGATGTCACCATGTGTTGAAATCCCATTGACTCACTGACCCAGAGGGTGACATGACTATATGACCACCCCTAGGATATCAAAGTAATAAGATGTCACCATGTGGAGAGATACAAGTAACCCACTTGCCTAGAGGGTTAGTTACATGTAATGATCAACCCAGGTCATTCAGTCCATGAGATAGTGCTAGTTGGCATGATCCCACTGATCTAAAGGCCTACGAATTCTCATTATGTATAGTTTTCCATAAGTCATCAGTTCCCCTACACATGTCATCATCATTCATATACATTTTAATTATAGTGGTTCCACAATACCATCATAAGGTTTCATGTTATAGTATCATGTCTAGTACTCTTAATGAAAAATCCCTCCAATATTGTGTTAAATAATATTAGTTAGAATGTGGATGCTCATATAATTCTAATCTTGTTCAGAATGGGTATGTGCCCATTATAGATAATATTAGAATACTATCAACTACCAAATATATTTATCTTGTGTAGAATGGGATTAATTGCTAAAAAAATGTATGTCTTGTGTAAAAGTAGGCACATTCCCATTTTAATCAAGATATAAAATATAATATTAATTTTATTATAATGCATTTTAAGATGAAATACAATAATATAAATTTAATATCAAACAAACATATCTTGTCCTGATGCATATACATTTCAGGTCTAATTCTATGTGGGATGTTACTAGGTACAATCGATTATATTATGAATGGCATATGTAGTTGTCTGATGCCATGGAATCATCACAAATTTTATGATATACTATTATGTCCATTAATCCATTGAATAATCCCATAAGATTATGTTATAGAATTTTCCCATTCTACACATGTCATCATGGTGCATATACATTTCAAGTCTAATTATGCTGTCATACTATCATAAAGTTTTACGTTATACTACAATTTATAGTATTCCAAAAAATAATCCATCAAGTTTATCCTATAATATATTTTTTATAAAGTGGATTTTTATATTTTTATTATTATCTTGTTAAGAATGGGCATGTGCATATTCTAAAAAATATTAGAATACTATCAACTACCAAAAAACTTTATCTTATCTAGAAGAGGATTGATTAATAAAATTCTTAGTGTCCTTTGTAAAAGTAGGTCCAAACCCATTTTGATGAAGATATAAAAAATCATCTCTATTTTATTAGATTGAATTATTAAGAAAAATACAACAATAAAAATTTAGTAAAAAAATGCACATCTCATCTTAATGCATCTACAATTCATGTCTAATTATCTATGGGATGTCGCTAGGTATAATCCATTATATCATTAATAAGATATGTAGTTATCTAATTCCATGATACCATCATAAGGTTATGATGTATATTATTACGTTAATTAATCTACTAAATAATCACTCAATATTATGTTATAGTGTGTGATCATTCTACACATGTCATCCTCATGCATATACATTTTAGGTATAACGATATTGCATTACCATCATAGGGCTTCACATTATACTATCATGTCCATTATTCCACTAAAGAATCTGTCCAAGCTTGTGTTACATAATATTAGATAGAATATAGATATTCAAATTATTTTCATCTATTCATAATGGGCATGTGCCCATTCTACACAATATTTAAATACTATCAACTACCAAAAATATTTATCTTGTCTAGAATGAGATTAATTAATAAATTTTTTAATGTCTTGTATAAAATTAATCACAAAATCATTATGATAAAGATATAAAATGCCATCTCCATTTTATCAAAATACATTATTTGAACTGAATACAATAATAAAAATTTAATATCAAATAGACCCATCTCATCCTCCTACATATACATTTCAGATCTAATTCTTCATGTGATGGCACAAGGTAAATTGATTATACCTCAAATGACATATGTAGATGTTTGATGTGATGGTACCATTGTAAGGTTTTGGGGTGTACTATTATGTCCACTACTTTATTGAATAATCCCTTATTATGACTGTGCCTTTTAATACTTTTATATGATTGCTTCAATATTATTGTTATCACATGTAAAGATAACTTTTTCATTTATTAGACCTAGTTGGATAATATTAATGGATTTTGACACAATGATATTTTGACTACAAGTTGATGGATATATTATGTTAATTTACTACACTTTATGATATATGGACTAGTTGATCTAATTAAAAATTTTAATATAATTTTGTATCACATTATTTAATATCGATAAGGTGTTGTTGATGTATATTCAATTGTTGTAGGTACTGATATGAGCCAGGCTAGATGATGACATTGACACATGGGGTGTCAAAGATATTTCTTAGTCAAATGGGTTCTGATAGATATACATATGTTTTTGATTTGGTTTCTTACCATTGGATAGACTTATCATCTTCGTTTATATAGTCACTTTTTTCTTATCTTATTCATATTGATATTTTTGTGGTTACATGATTACCATGTGGATTGGTTAGTTCTATTTCTCTTGCTTGAACTCTCCACTTCAAACTTCTCTCTCTCATACAAACTTTTTGCCACCTCAATATTTCTTGAACTAATCCTTTGCTTGGACTTGGACACTCTAAAAGGACTCACCTAGACCTCTACCGATGATCCCTCTTTTGGACTATTAACATGGTCTCTTGGTGTGTGTTATTTTCTACATTGTATTCACACCTTATGATATTTGAAATATTATATTATATTATTGTTTGGTTTTTGGATTTTTATGAACTTTGTCGTGTATGACCATTTCATTAATTGGTTTAGCATGTTGGGTGCCTTTGGAGTTGGTAAACCAAATTGGAGGGAGGTTTCTCTCTCCTCACATTCAATGCCAAATTCAATGGGGGGTATGGGTTAGTTGAATAGAAGGAAAAAGAGAGACAATAATTGGTGGAGAGGACATGGAGGGTATAAAATATAGGGAGAGAATGGAGAAAAATATGTAGCTAGGTTTTTTGGATTTGGATTTGGTTTTTTTTGGAGGTATTTTATAACTACAAACAGGAAGATAAGATTAATTATAGACCTAGTTATATGACCATTCTTACATTACTTTGGGTTTTTTCACCTATGTTGTTCAGTTAAGTTAATCCTATGAACATTTATTTCTTGGTTATTTTTCATTGAAGGAATTTATAAAATGAATATAGTTTGTTTCATATGAAACCATGAAGGGTAAGGCTTTAGGTGGGATATCTAGTGCCTAAGGGTTGAATTATACCTCCCTTTTTGAATTTAAACTTTTAGAAACATGAGTCTATTATTATAGTTTTTAAATATAATTATTATATAATGGTTGGGTGGATGGTTTTTGTCTTTGAGGATTATATACATATTTTAAAGTTCTATTTTTGTTCTTTTTTGCATGAATATCATATGGCTATATATTATAGTTTTTTAATATTTTTTAAACATATTTGTTGACCTTGCCACTTTTGAGTAAATGTTATGCGTTTTTGAATAAGCTATGACTAACTTGTTATTCCTCCTTCTAGGAAACACAACTTTAGTTTCATGTGTATACTTTGAAGGCATTATATCATTGATTTTTGGATTTATTAACCATGTTCTTACTTTAATTATTTTTACATTGTTATGTTTTTTTTTCGATTGTTCAACCTATGCATACTTTTAAATGGTTCATCATACCTTATTATATTTATTATATACTTTAAGGGTCTCAATTTATGTTTTGGAGTTTAGAAATCAACTTGGATTTTTAATTAATATAAAAGTAAGGTTTTCTATTTTGATAAAAGAGTTTATTCAATAAAAATATTGATTATATTTTTAAGATAAAACTATGTTCATATATGTGTGTGTGTGTGTGAAACTATATGTTTCCATATATTTACACACACACACACACATAAATACACACACACACACACACACACACACACACACACACACACACACACACACACACACACACACATATCTGTGTGTGTACATATATATATATATATATATATATATATATATATATACACACACACACACACACACACACACACACACACACACACACA
>JARHVA010001645.1:902500-907500 GCA_037957365.1 Torreya grandis
AATAATCTTGAAGGTGTATCCCAAGAGGAAGTACCATTATTATAAATGGGTTATGTAAAATGACCAATAATTTAAGAGATGCCTTTGACTGTGGTTGACCTAATCATAAAATAAATGAAGAAACTTCCCACACCTACCTTTTTTGGTGAGGAATCTAGTGATGTAGTTGATGCATAGCTAGTTCACCTACAAAAATACTTTAACCTACCTAGCATGCCATCAAATGTGAAAGAAATGGTGACAACTTATCAACTAGTTAGACTTTTAGCCATGTAGTATAATCACCTCTATGTTATATAGGTATATCAATCAATGGATCTAACATCATTAGTCTTTAAAATGTAGTTTCAAAAAATGTATTTGAATGCCAATTACAAGGAGCATAAAATAACTAATTTTTAGCTACTCAAACATGAAAACATGTCTATTTTTGATCATGAAAACAAGTTTTTAAATATATTACATCATGTAAATTAAATTCTTGATGAAGAAACCAAGATCACCAAATTTAAACTTGGGATTAAATAAATATTGATTAATGACGTAAATATGACAAACTCAAGAACTTTGGTAGATGCTATTCAATTAGCCTTTTAGGCTGAAAAGAAAGAGAAGTCTCGTTAGAAGGAAAGGTAAGAATTTAAATTAAACAAGAAACAATATAAGACCAAAAGTATTTCTCCCGTGTCTAATAAATTTCTTAAATTACACTAAAATCATAATTTATCTAGCAATAACAAGAACTTTAGCAAGTTTTCCAATTAGACTAGAAATTTTAAGTCACAAGTTTCATCCAAATTAGGTTCTTTCAAGAAGGAATAACCCCAAAATAATCAATTTGGACCAGCTATATGTGCAAATACTATTGCATTAGATATGTATAGACCTATTTTATGATGATAATGTGATGATAACTTGTATATAAAGGATTGTCCCAAATTGATAAAGGGCCAATCAGCCAATCATAATGCTAATTTCAAGCTACCCTGATAGAAACTAGAGGTACTATTAGTAGGTTTATTTTATCTATTCTAATTAACTCAGTGGAAAATGATATTTTATATATTTTAATTTTGATAAATAATGTAAAATTAAACTCGTAATGATAAGAAAAGGTTGGGAGGATTATTTTGATACCAACAAAAGGGTGCTTATTCTTGAATGCTTAGAACAAGCGAAAATTGATCTCAAAATCTTTAAAACTAAGGTAGATCTATTCCTAGCACCTTTGGGGTAACATGATCTCATTCTAAAAATATATTTGCTATAAGATGACCATGTCATGCTTTATCACATTATAAAAGAGTGAATTTCATTGATGACCTTGGAAAACTTGTATAAATGCAAGGTCTTCAAGGGCTTGAAAGGTGAAAGACACTTTCAGACTTGCATGTAAAAAGGGCTATTAGAAAGGACTAAACATTTTATGTAGTGAAAATTCAAGAATTACCTAAGGATAAGGAAATATTTCATGCATCTTTTCCTATCTTGAATGAGTTTGTGGATGTTTTCCTCAAAAATTTACCTAGAATGTGAGCTAAAAGTGAATTTTAACTTTCAATTGATATTAGGCTAGGATCATCCCTTACATCCAAGGCTTCCTAACTCATGAACATAATTGACCTATAGGAATTAATGTTATAATTGTAATAAATTTTAAATAGCATAATCATCCAACCAAGTGTGTCCCCTTGGGGTGTTTTGGTTCTCTTTGTTAGAAATAAAGATACAACATTAAGATTATGCATTGATTATCACCTACTTCACAAGGTAATGATAAAAAATTAATATCCCTTACCATGGATAGATGATTTTTTTGATCAAATGAAAGGTGTATTAGTCTTATCAAAGATCTCTTTAAGACCAGGCTATCATGATTTGAGGATCAAAGAAGAAGAAATTCATACAACAACCTTTTGAACTCATTATGGGCATTATGAGTTCACAGTACTATCATTTAGCTTTAAAATGATCTAACAACATTTATAAACCTTATTAACAATGCATTTTGATAATTTTTGGATAAATTTGAGATAGTGTTCCTTGATGATATTCTTATTTATTCTAAGAATGAAGTTGAACATGATCAACACCTTCATTTAGTATTTCAAAGACTAAGATAGCATAAATTATATGGAAAACACTCTAAATGTGCATTTTATGAATATGAAATTCATTACTTGAGCCACATCAATTCAAAATATGGCATTTTTAATATCTAGAAAAGATAAAAATCATTTAAGATTGGCCATATCTGGTTAATGTGCATGAATTGTGTCGTTTCATGGGCTTGGTTGGTTACTACCAATGGTTTGTGGAAATATTTTATAACATATCCCATCCCATAACTTATGTATAGTGTAAAGGGAAGAATTTTTTGTGGTTTCCTCAATGTGAGGAGGATTTCATAACTCTCAAAGTATAATTAACAACATCACTTATACTTGTTATTCCTAACTTGAATGGCAATTCTAAGGTGTGGGTTGATGCTTCTAAGGAAGGTTATGGAGGAATATTGAATAAAGATGGTAAAGTCATGAATTATAAGTCACGTATGCTCAAGGAGTGTGAAAATAACTATTCTAGACATGACATGGAGTTGTTGGCATTATCCATACTCTAAAATAATGAAAACATTTCATGTTGTGAAATCCCTTTAAGGTGAAGTATGATCAACATATCCTGGAATACTTGTTCTCTCGAGATGAGTTAAATGTACTCTAATGAAAATGGATAAAATTTTTGAGAAATTTTTATATGGACATATCTTATGTCAAGGGAAAGGAAAATCATGTGGCTGATGCACTTAGTTGATGCACATACCTTGCTATCTTTTATATATTGCAAGGAAATTTCAAATATTTTGTGTTGAAACAATAACTTGTTGAGGAATTTTACCATAAAATAAGAGCTATTTTTGCTGATTTTTATGTCAAAATAAAGGGAATTAATATTACAAAATATGAAAGTGGCATCTGATTCACAAAAGAGTTATGTTAACCAAAAGAGGAGACCCCATCAATTTAGTATGGGTGATAATGTTATTTTGTATGTTAGACTACCAAAAATTTAAATAAAATTTGTAAAGACTTCCAAACTAGCTCCAAGTTTTATGAGGCCCTTTGGAATTATGGATAAGATTATTCATGTTGTGTATCGACAAGATTTTCTTCCTTTTATATCAATAAATCATGATGTATTTTATGTTGATTTATTAATAGAGTATGTACCTGATCCCTCTCATATTTTGGATTGGAAAAATCTACAGGTCATGGAAGTAGAAAGGATCCATCTAGAACCAATGATAATATTAGACCATCATAGTGTTAAGTTTTGAAACAAGGACATACAAATTTTTTTGGTTCAATGGGACTTGTTGAGAGAAAGAAAAAGTACTTGAGAAGATGCACATCTTTTTAGATAGCATTATGCCTAGCTATTTGAATAGTCATCAAGATGGCTCCCTTTTAAGGGGGAGAATATTATGACACTACCTTTTCATACTTTTATATGACTTCTTAAATATTATTATCATCACATCTATAGATAAATTTTACATTTATTTTAACTAGATAGATAATATTGATGGATTTTTACATGATGATATTTTGATTACAGGTTGATGGGCATATTATGTTTATTTACTACACTTGATGATAAATAGACAAATTGGTGTAATTATTTTTTTTTACTATAGTTTGGTATCATATTATTTATTATCTATTAGGTGTTATTTATATATATTCAATGGTTGAAAGTAATAATATATGCTAGGCTAGATGATGACATCAACACTTGAGGTGTCTAATCAATTCCCAAACATTTGAATGAGTTTCAACTAATATATGTGTGTTTTTTTATCTAGTGTCTTACTATTGTATAGTATTATCATATTCATTTTTGTAGTCATATTTTGGTTTTTTTCCTTAGTAATTTTTTATTTGTGGTTACATGATTACCATTTGGATTGGTCAATTCTATTTCTCTTACTTGAATTATCCACTTCAGACTTCTTCTCTCTCTCCCACAAACTTGTCACCACCCTGAATTTGCTTGAACTAACCCCTTGCTTAGACATGGACACTCTAAAGGGACTCACCTAAACCTCTCCTCATGACACTTTTCATGGACTATTATTGTGGTCTCTTGGTGTATATTGTTTTCTTAGTTTGATTCAAACCTTATGATATTTGAAATATTACATTATATTGATTTTATTATTGTTTGGTTTTTCAATTTTTTTGGACTTGGTCATTTATGATTGTTGTATTAATTGGTTTGTCATATTGGGTGCCTTGGGAGGTGGTCAATGGCATTGAAGGGAGGTTTCTCTCTCCTCACATTCAATGTAAAATTTAGTGGGCGTATGGGTGAGCTATATGGAAGGGAAAATGATAAAAGGTGGTGGGTGGATAGGACACAGAGGAGAGAAGAAATGGGGAGATAATTGAGAAAAATATGTAGTTATGGTTTTTGGATTTGGATTTAGTTTGTGTTGGATGGATTTTTAAACTGTAGAGAAGAAAATAATATTAAATAAATACATATTTATAAGACCTTACTTTCATTACTTTACAGTTTTCTTCACTTGCATCATTCAAGTTAGTCAATCCTATGAATGCTTGTTTCCTAGTTATTTTTTCTTCAATAAATTTATCAAATGAATATAAGATGCTACATATACAACCATGAAGTTGTAATAATTTAGATTTGGTATACAATTCCCAAGAGTTGAATGATATTTCATTTTTTGCATATAAACATGAAAAAAATTGAATCTTCTATTATGGTTTTTAAATATAATTGTTAAAAAAAGGCCTATATGGATGTTATTTATCATTTAGGGTTTTTTGAAAATTTTAAAGGATTGTTTGTGTTGTTCCTTTGCATGAATATCTTACATCTATATATTATACGTTTTTTCTATTATTTTAACCTTGTTGTATATATATACATTGGGTTGTTAACCTTACCACTTGTGAGGAAATTTTATGTGTTTT
>JARHVA010001645.1:912500-927500 GCA_037957365.1 Torreya grandis
TCTTATTAAGTATAAATGCATTATATATTTTTGAATATGATATCATTTTCATATATCTAATTATATGTTTTGTTATATCTTATCTCATAAATAATGGAGTTGATCACAAATCATATCATTTCTCATTTATTTATATAGTAACATTCATGCTTATTAAATTGGAAACCTTATGAGCTTAAAAACAAATAATTTGGAAATGGTGTAGTGACCTTAAGCCATGAGGAGGTTGACAAGCTCAACTGGTATCACTTAAACAATTGCCTATAACTCTTTTCTTTTCTTTCATTGTTTGATTGTAATATCTTTTGGGCATTGATGAATTTTTTTGGTGCACTTATAGAAATTGATAAAATCTTCATGTGTTTTAAGAAATTAATGGTTTTATTTATATGATTATAATTTTAGATATGATACCTAATTATTGAAAAAACATTAGACCTTGCTCTCATTCCTTAAACCTATGGTAACCACATGATAATATAGGGTGTATAAAATTATCCTTTATGGTTAGTCTAAAAGTGACCATTTAATCATCCTTGAGTTGAATTATAACCCATTGAGGGGAGTGATATATTTAATGAGGGATAAGGAAATATAAATGGTCCTATGTAAAATAATTAGTTCCACATTTGATGCTCAAGACTTATCTACGTACTTGTACATTGATATGCCTTAAACCCCAGAATCCATACTTTAGGCAACCTGCTTCCCCACATCATCATTTGCAAGCAATTACCCCTACCTAATTATATCAAATCAGCTCCCTCAATTCTATTTTCATGTACATGAGTATACTTAATTAGTATCTCTTGTTCTAGTATGTGAGGTATTAGGTCTGACATCCAGTCCCAAACGTACTCTGATATGCTATTCCAATTTTTTTTTTAGTGGGGGATTGTTTCATACCACCAAGATTGTGTTATATAATGTGCCCTTTCTACACAAGTCATCCTTGTGCATATACATTTCAATTATAATGATTTTATGGTACTGTCATAAGGTTCAACATTATATTATCATGTATAGTACTCCATTGAAGAATCCCTCAAGATTGTGTTACATAATATTGGATAAAAAGTTGATCTTGATATTATTATTATGTTGTTTATGATGGTTACATTCCCATTCTACATAATATTGAAATATTATCAACTAAATAAATTATTTTTCTTATGTATAATTAGATTAATTGATAAAATTATTAATGTCTTATGTAAAACCAAGTAGAAGCCCATTCTAATTATGATGTAAAATATAATATCCAATTTAATAAAATACATTGTTAAGATAAAACAAAATAATAATAAATTACTTTCAAAAATCGACATCTCATCATCATGTATATACATTTAATGTCAAATTCTCTATGGGATGACATTATGTGCCCAATCTACACATGTCATCCTCATGCACACACATTTCAATTCTAATGATGTTGTTGTACTTTCATAAGGTTTTGCATTATACTATCAATTCTAGTACTCCACTAAATAATACCTCAAGTTTGTGTTATAAAATATTGTTTATAAAGTGGATGTTCATGTTATTATTATTTTGATAATAATGGGCATGTGACCATTCTAAAAACTATTAAAATCCTATCAACTTCCAAAAATATTTATCTTGTCTAGATTGGGATTAATTTATAAAATTCTTAGCTTCTTTTCTAAAAGTACACACAAACCCATTCTAATCAAGATAGAAAATATCACCTCCATTTTATTAGAATGCATTATTAAGAAAAAATACAATAAAAATTCTTAATATCAAAAAGACACATCTCAACCTCATGAATACATAATTTAGGTCTAAATATCCATGGGATGATGTTAGGTATAAACATTTATACCATTAATGGGATATGTAGTGATCTGATGCCATAGAACCATCATATGATTTTGAGGTGTACTATTATGTTCAATAATCCACTAAATAATCCCTTTAAGATTTTTTTATAGCATGTTCCCATTCTACACATGTCATCCTCATGGATATAAATATTTTGTCTAATGATGTTGTGGTGTCATCATAGGGTTTTGGATTATACTATCATGTTCAATATTCCACTAAACAATCCATCCAATCTTATCTTATAAAATATTAGTTAGAATATATATGTTAATGTTATTTTTATCTATTAAAAATGGGCATGTTCCCATTACACACAAGATTGAAATACTATAAACCAAAAAATATATTTATCTTGTGTAGAATGGGATTGATTAATAAACTTATTATTGTCTTGTGTAAAAGTAGGCACAAACCCATTCTATTAAAGATATGAAATGTCATATCCATTTTATTATAATACATTGTTAGGAAAAAATATAATAATAAAAATTTAATATCAAATAGACCCATTACATCCTTGTGCATATACATTTTAGATCTAATTCTCCATTGGATGCCACTAGGTACAATTTATTATAATGCAAATGACATATGTATATGTTTGATTCCATGGTACTATTATAAGGTTTTGCGGTATACTATTATATCCACTACTCTATTAAATATTTCCCCAAATCTTGTGTTACATCATACGCCCTTTCTAAACATGTCATCCTCATGCATATACATTTCAAGTCTAATGATGTTGTGGTACTGTCACAAGGTTCTACATTATTATATAATGCCTATTAATCCACTAAAGAATCATCTAATCTTTTGTTAAATAATAATGGTTATTTTAATACTATTATTATGTTTAAATAGCATCAACTTCAAAAAATATTTATCTTTTGTAAAATTAAATTAGTTGATAAAATTCTTAATGTCTTATGTAAAAAAAATCATAATTCGATTCTAATAAAGATATAGAATATCATAGCTTATTTATTAGAATGCATTGTTAAGATCAATTTAATATCAAACATCCACATCTCGTCCTAATACATATACATTTAATATCAGAATCTTTGTGGGATGACATTAAGTACCATTAATTATACCATAAATGGCATATATACCTATCTAATGTCATGATACCATCAGAAGGTTCTAAAGTATACTATTATGTCTAGTACTCCTTTGAAGAATAACCCCAATATTGTGTCATATCAAGTTCCCATTATATGCATGTCATCCATGTGCATATATATTATAGGTCTATTGATGCCATGGTACCATCATAAAGTTTCAAGTTATACCATCATTTTGATTACTAAAATGAAGAATCCTCTCAAAATTTATTAGATAATATTAGTTAAAAAGTGGATGTTAATATTATTCATATCATATTCATAATGGGTTGTGTCATTCTACAAAATATTGGAATACTATAAACTTCCCAAAATATTTATCTTATAGAGTGGGATGTTGGGGAGTTATCATGATGATGTCATGGTCATGTCATGGAGGTTCCCCAGTGAGTGGATGAAGTAACTTGATAGTCTAAGTGACAATGAAAAAGTGTGTTATGTGTTTGTTCTTGTATGACAAAGTATAAAATATGCTTGTTCTAGTGTGCTTTATGTATGGTTGGTTGATCTTCAATAATTACATAGCTTGAGAGGATTAGGGATGAGTATGGAGGTTTAAACATGTGCAAAGGGGTCTTAAAAGATATGATACATGCTTTGATATCTTTCACACACACACATAATTCATTTAGTTGATCATAGTTTTCATCTATACACTTTGGGTCTAGTGATGAAAAATCCAAGTTGGTAGTTTTATGACATCACCATTGTCATGTGGGAAGGAGTCAAGGGGAATTAGTCATATGGTTGAGATCATAGTAGTCTATATATATTATGAGTCATATTTAAATTCATGCATCAAAGAATATTCATAGATATGAGGGTGCAAAGTTAGATTTTAAGACATATTTCACTATTTTCCCATACTTAGCCAGATTTACAAAGTGGCCAAAAATAGTTGAGTAAACATGTTGATGAGGTCAGTGCTTACACATGTGGAAAATTTGTGAGAAAGATGATCAGATGGGTTTGTTTAGTTTTAGACCTAGTTTATTTGATCTAATTTTTATATCATGAAATGTAGAGATTAAAAAGTTATGGATGTATAAATATGGGATCCCAAGCATTTTACTATGATTTCCCATACTTGTCCAATTTTACAATGCGGCAAAAAGAGCCGAGAAAGTAATTTTATAGTGTTGAATATTATACATGTGAAGGTGTCAAGATAATATGATCATATGGATTTATTCAAATTTGAGAAAAGTTCATTTTTGATAAATTTGAGTTCATGCACTAAAGCATGATAAAAGTTATGGTTGCTCAAAGTTGGCCTCTCAAGCAGATTTGGACATGGTTGGCTTTGTGATAGAATTTTATGAGAAGACACTTTAATGGCATTTTATCTCACACACGTGAGAGTTTTAGGAGAATTATGTTATAGGTTAGAGTCTCATATTTGAAGAGACCATCTGATCCAAAATTGATATCCTATAGTTAAGCACTAGAGAATTTATTTAGGTGAAAAAATGGATACTCATACATATTGACATGGTCCCAATAGTTAGTCATTTTCAAAAGTTTTAAAAATTGAGCAAGATCAATGGTACATGAGTACATAAAGAAGTTAAGAAGTAGTGATATGAGGATAGGTGTGCAACATTTAAAATATAAGTAAAATTACATTACAAGCATCAAACGGTGAGTAGGCATTTATACATTTGATCAAATGATGAGCATTGATCACTAATGACCTTATTGATCCACAAAGATCAACAGATTGTATTTAGTTAGCCTATTGAGATGGCATGAGATGAGTTGAAATTAATAGATGTTTAATGTCTAAGAATTATATCATATGTGTTAAATATTTATGGAGCTTATTTGATCAAAATTTGAGATGACATGAGATGTGAGAAATGTTTTTGAGGTTTAACTGTGACCATTGCTTTTTAAATATTTGAATTTGTGAAGGAAATACCAGTGTCTAGTTTTTAGACCATATCCTTTAATATAATTCAAATTAATTATTTAAATAACATAAATAAATGTAGAGGACTCCAAGGCGAAATTGTCTAGATGGATTAGAAGATCTCGAAGTTTGTACAGATAATGATATTGAGCTCTAAAGTTGACTATGTTTTTGTATATATTCTATAAGTAAATCAAGAATGATTTTTGATCTTATAAAGTTTTTGTTTCAATTTTTAATTGTGAATTGGATATTGGGGAGTTTTAAGACTCTATGCAGATGTTATCTATGAATTTTGAAGATTTGACAAATCATATGAAGTATGACTCTTTTTTTTGAAGTTGATTGTGTTCTCATTCTTGTTTTCTATGTGTATAAAGAAGTGTTTAAGCTAATTGGGTTGTATCAAAAGAATGTTTTAGTGATTTTGATATTTTTAGGATGTCCTAGGGGATATAAATATTAGACTTATATGTTTTTAATTCTTCATATGTTCTTAAGTTGATTGGAGATATATCAAAAGGGGTGATTAGGTCTGCATAAGACCTAAAAGTCACTTAGGCCTATTTTATAAGGGGACTATGTTTAAGTGTGACATGTATGAGATGCCTTAAGGTTGAAGGCATGTATTGTGGCTGATAATGAATTGTTATGGTCCTGATAAATCATGATTACTCAATATATAGTGGAACCAAATTTGTTGGGTTTTATACTTTAATAGTGTGAGACTTGGATGTGAGAGTTTGGGAGAGTGAAGGGAAGAAGAGAAGAGTGAGTGTGTCCAAATATTATTTTAATGAGTACAAGAGTTTAAGGAATGTCTATATGATCTATAGATCATAAATTTTATGATATTATAGTGTTAGTGTAGTGTGAAGTTGTGAGAAGAGATTTGAGTATGTGAGAGGCTTGTTTCAGAAAAAGAGAAAGGTTGTGTAGAGGTTAGATAATCAAGATATACATCATTAGGTATTAAAAACATTAGTTCTAAGGTGGAAGTACTCATCTCAAGGAGGGTTTAAATGACTTCATATTCCTTAGTAGTAGTTTTTCCTTGTGAAATAGGGTTTCACTAAAATACCTTTGATCTAAAGGACTTGATCAAGGTTGTAGGTTAAAATTACTTGGCCTAAGGTTCCTGATCAAATGGACTTGATAAATATCTTATTTATGATCTTCTTATAGTATAATGGTCCATGATTTTGCAAGTTTGAAGTTATTTTTATTACCCAATAGAGTTTCCCACTTAAACTTTGTGTTGTGTATGTGATCTTGCTTATGTTCATTGATTCATTATTATGAATGATCTGTACATTTCTTGATTTCTTGTGTGAATGATTAAGTAATTGAAAGGGTTTGGAATTTGTATTGGATTTTATTCCACCACTAATTCACCCCCAGTCTCAGTGGGTTATACCTCTAATAATTGGTATTAGAACTAGGTCCTTTGATAAGATCTTGACAACTTGAAGGTGATCCAACATATAATGCCTAGTCAAAATGTTCAAGGTGGTTTCTATAGTAAGTACCAATTTTAAATGGATCTAATTATGTTTTTTGGAGTGCTAGGATGAGGACACACATTATGTCTCTAGGGTTTGATGTTTGGCATTCTATTTTGGTTTTTTATTTGATTTAACTATTCCTCCATCTAGTGTTAAAGATAAGAAGCTATTCGAGAATAACTCTAAGGCAATAAATTCCATCACTTGTGGTCTTACATAAACTGATTTCACCAAAGTAATTAATTGCACATATACCAATGAAATATGGGATAAATTTAAGACTATTTTGAAATGATATTAAAAGGTTAATTTGGGAAAGTTGTATGCTCATAAAAGACAAATTGAAAGTCTAAAGACGAATGAATAAGATACTATTACATCTTCTCTATAAGAAGTTGATGAGGTTGTGAATATCATCAAAGGTCTTGAAAGGATTAATATTGTTCAAAATGTATTAAGGTTTCTATTCCCCAAATTTGAATGAAAATTATCTGATATAGAAGAGAGTCATGATCTTACTCAGATGAATATGGATCAATTACATGGCACCCTTACTACCTATGAGATGAGGAAGAATTATGATATACCTCCAATGAAAGAAGTGACTATCAAGACTAAAATGTAGACAAAGAAGAAGTTCCAAAGTAAGAAACTCAAAGAGGATGATATTCTTGATACAGATGAGGATGAACTAATTACTTTGATTTCAAGGAAATTGAGAACAAGTCTAGGCAAGTATAAATGTAAGATACCCATAAAATTCTTCAATTGTGGTGAGATAAGACATTTTGCTAATAAGTTTAATCATAAGTATGAAAAGATGATATTGAAGATAATGATCAAGGTCATGATGATGGCAAGAGATATTTAATGTTTGATAAATGCAAAAATGGATTCATAAGGTTTGATAACAAGAAGAAGTACTTCAAGGACAAAAAGAGTCTATACACCAAATAATATTGTAACTCATCGAAAGAGAATGAAGATAGTGTCTTAGAATATGATAATGAAGATGATGGTTTTTTTGAAGATGAATTTTTGTTCATGGCTAAGGAAAGAAGTTACTAACATTAGAAGGTGTCTAATTAGAGTGATTTAGATGATGATGATGATGATGATGATGATGATGATGATGATGATGATGATGATGATGATGATGATGATGATGGATGATGATGATGATGATGATGATGATGATGATGATGGTGATGGTGATGGTGATGGTGATGGTGATGGTGATGGTGATGGTGATGATGGTGATGGTGGTGATGGTGATGGTGATGGTGATGATGATGGTGGTGGTGATGATGATGATGATGATGATGATGATGATGATGATGATGATGATGATGATGATGATGATGATGATGATGATGATGATGGTGATGATGATGGTGATGTTGATGGTGATGGTGATGGTGATGGTGATGGTTATGGTGATGGTGATGGTGATGGTTATGGTGATGCTGATGGTGATGGTGATGGTGATGCTGATGGTGATGGTGATGGTGATGGTGATGGTGATGGTGATGGTGATGGTGATGGTGATGATGGTGATGGTGATGATGGTGATGGTGGTGGTGGTGATGGTGGTGGTGGTGGTGGTGGTGGTGGTGGTGGTGGTGATGATGATGATGATGATGATATGTGGACTATGAGACTACATTGTCTAATGCTCATGAAGAGCTAAAAATTAAGAAGATGATAAATAAGAAGATGAAATCTAAACTCAAGGAATTTTAGGATAAATTCAATGTGTTTGAGGCAAGGATGGATGAATATTCCAAAGATCATGAATATATAGTTAAGAATCTCAGTTTCCAATTGGGAATGATGTCTACAATCTTAAAATCTAAAGAAGATGAATGTGTAAGGTATGTAATTCAAAATGAGACATTGAAATCTGAGTTAAAGAAGGTATCTAGTAAGGTAATGTCATTTGTGAGTTTTTATAGGATCTCAAGTGATCTTGAAAAAAAATTCAATGATCAAAATCATGCAAGTGATAAGACTGGTCTTAGATATAAAGAAGAACTAGATATTGTCATTCAAGACAAGATGAAGACTAATATGAACCAAGTGGATCATTAATGCAGGAGTGTCCCTATGCTATAAACATGTTTATCATGGTCTTGGTTGATTTTTAGATATTATAATTTTGTTAGATAGGTTTCCCTTAAAAACCTTGGTTTTTTAAACTTCAAAATTTGAATTATGTAATCAAATCTTGAAATAAGGATATATATACTAAAAGGCCAAAATTAGTGTATTTTATTCTAAATAAGTTTAGAGATCATATTTCACATGATCTCAAGTTAGATACATAGGATTAAATGTAATTTAGCACTTTTTTTGTTTAGAAAATGGTTAAACTCCATTCTTAGGGGTTGGTTACCAATGTCTAGGAATAGTAGATTTTATTCTAAATTGATTTCTTAGTATTGTTGAGGGAGGATTAAACCCAAAAACCATATTTATGATGTTAGACCAATGTGAAATAACAATTGGGAGTTTTGGAGAATCAAATTAGAGTCTAATTTATGTATCTTTTTGCCATGACTGTGACTACTATAGGAAGGGCAGTAAGGTGAATATTGAATAGTCTATGTTCCATGCCCATTCTTAAGGGTTGGTTACCAATGTCTAGGAATAGAAGATTTTATTATAGATTAATTTATCAATATTGTTGAAGAATAATTAAACTCAAAAAACATATTTATGATGTTAGACCAACGTGAAATAACAATTGGGAGTTTTGGAGAATCAAATTAGAGTCTAATTCATGTATCCTTCTGCCATAACTGTGACTGTTACAAGAAGGGTAGTAAGGTGAATATTGAATAGTCTATGTTCCATGCCAATTTGTTTTAATATAATCTCTTTGGGTTTTTAAGGGATAAAAAATATATCCAATGCAAATTTTTCAACTCTTGAAACCATCGGGTGTGTATTTTATAGCCATTTGTATGAAAACAGGGTTAAACTAGGGCTTGGTGGATCTTGAAATCTGTATGGTGAAAAATTCAATTTTTTTAATAATCCTATTTCTCTCCACACATGATTTTGTTTCTCAAGTTTTAGGGTCTAGCTCATTGGTTAGGATCACTTTCTAAACCTTGATCTTCAACCAACCCATATAAGCTTGTTAAGACTATAACAGTGAGATCTAACTATGGTTAGAGTTTTAATTTGATTAGAATTGATGTTAAACATTTTATTTATGTTATTTTATTAATTTAATTCCAATTTCAAGCCTAATATCCACTTAATTATCTAGACAACCACCTAAACAGGGCTTCTATAAGTTTAATTAGACCTAACACATAGCTCATAATTCACATTTCATACAAAGTGACCTAAGGAGTTATTTGAATATGTTTTGTAGAACCATAATGGGTAAACAAATCACCAATATGTTGGATGTTATGATTGGTCTAAGGAAATTTATGTCACAAAAATAGGACAGATAGGGCTATAAGCCTTTTAGACTATGTACAAGGCTAATAAGGTCTTATGACCTAATGAAATCCTTTTGATTAATAAAGTGGGTATATATAGGTGTAATTAGTGTAGGTGAGTTGATTACAAGCTATCTAGGTATGTGATAGATAATATGAGTCTTTCTTCATAGTTTCATGTGTTGAGTGTAAATCCAATATCCATGTCTTGTGTATGCAATTCCACAAGTTAGAGATGAAATATTTCTAGGTTAGTTGATTGAGGTTTATGAGTGTCTTTAGGTGAATTTAAGATCACCCCAATCAGCCTTTGTATACAAATCATTAGGTATGGAAAGAATGTTCTAGTAGAATAAAGTTAAATCAGATCAAATAGCTAAATACTATGAGGTATGTAAATTTCAATGGTTACTACAATACTTTTATTCAGTTTGGGTATAGAGTTAGAGAATATAGAAGACCTAATAAGAATGAGTTTGCTTGGAAGTATGATGGTGCCATCAGTTAAAATGTGTAATTAAGTTTGAGTGCCTCAATTATCATGATGTTAGACACTTTTTAAAATGTTGTCCACTTAAGGAAAGATAAGTTGAGTTTTCTTCAAGAGATATTGTGCTATAATTTTTATGAACTAGAAAATATTGCAAGATATTTTCCAAATCTAGGAAGGCATAAGGATATTTTTTATTTTTTTTTGGTGTGATTCAATTATGAACAAAAATATCACATTGAAATATTCTACAAGTAAAGGCCTAGAAGATAGAATAGGTTTTATCAAGCACATAGAGTGCAAGAAACAAGATAATTTAATACATGGAAACCAAATGTCATAATTATGAGTCATGATGAGACTATAGGTCTAAGTAATATGGTTGGTATGGTGGAGAATGCTTATGAAGTTGAAGAGTCTCAAGAGGTCTCATTATTTGCTCATTTTGAGAGTGAACAGACTAAGCTCAAGAGGAACACAAAGGTACTGGTTGAGGCTAGATCTAAGGTTTGTATGGATCCAAGTGAACATTATTTTGCTATTGAAAAAGTACCTAGTGATTAGGATCCAAACTATAACTAAGATTCCTAAAATGAAAAGGTATGTAATGAATATGTATTATCTCTATGTATTGTTAATTCAATCATTGAAGAAAAGGAGAATGTTGTAGTGGATGAGGAAGTTATTTCTCCTAAGAAGAAGAAGAAGAAGAAGAAGAAGAAGAAGAAGAAGAAGAAGAAGAAGAATAACTATAAGTATCAAATGACCAAGGAGAAGAAGGAATATGAGGATTTATGGGTAACTCCTAGTTACACACCATAGTAGAACTTTGTGGTGTAGAGGAAGTCTATATCTATGCTTCTTGATAGAATCCTTTCAGTGGATAAGCAAGTTTATATGTTCAGAAATTGATAATGACAATCACAAAAAGGTCTTTAGATAAGGGGGAGCAACAAGTTCATGAGCCTATTTTAGAGGTTTGTAAAGGAGTTGTAGTCTGCAAGGTCAAATAAAAGGTTCCAAGATAGAAAAGGAGCCTTTGTGTTTTTTCAAGGAAATATTTCTACAAAGAAAGCTATATTGATATTATTACAGCATACTCTAGGTGGCTTTTTGATCTGAAGGTTTATTGAAGTCAATTTGGAGATTTTTGTTAGCTCTCAGATTTCTTAGTTTGTGCTTAAGAGCTTGTAGGTCCTAAAATGGGTTATATCAAGTCAAGGTTCCCAATGGTATGAAATCTCAAATCTTGGTATAGAAGTATGTGTTGGTTTTCTCCAAGGGTATAATAAATTTAAGAGGTGGACATTGACTGGAAGTTGTTGTTTTAACTTTGTTTGTTTTATGCTTTTAGGGTTTTGGGCTCTACTAAAAAAATGGTCTACATTATGAGTTGAGGTCTAAATCTTCCTAATATGTTTAATGGTCTAAATGGGTGGTCAAATAAATCTTCATATAGATTTTAAGGTTTCTGGTTCTCAAGTTATTCTTGTTTATGTCAAAATGGAGGCCCAATTAACTAGTACATTTGTGAAGGAATTATGTTGTAGAGGATGAGATTGATATTGGAAGTTTGTGTGCTTAAGGGGAAATATGAGAGTGATCTATATATATAAATTTTCATGTCATGAATTTGTGTTTTTAAAAATAGGTGGGATCTACAAATTCTATCTAAGCCGATAGGGAGTCTAGATAGGCATAATCTTGAAGATGTTCTCTTTGATTTAGTTTCTCCAAAAGAGAAAGGATTATGTTTTTCAAGGTGATTTCTCAAGATGGTTTAGTGAATATTTGATTTTTTTTAGTGGCTTTATGATCTAATTAATGGTCATGTAAGTATCATAAGAGAGAAGGTTGGTAAGCCTGCATGATGGTTATGAATGGTTTATGGACATGTGAAGATGCTCAAGTGGTGTAATTACTCATAAATCTTAGGCAAAGCCCCTCTCAGATGTCTATTAGTAAGTTCCATTAGATTTTAGTGTTTTGTGTGTTTTATCTTCATTGGTTCTAGTGCTTGGTTGATCTAAGTATTGGCATAGAGCAAGAGGAGGTTGTTAACACAAGTAGTAGTAGGCTCAAAGTAAGGGGGATTTTGTATCATCTTTCTAAGATGGACATTTCCTATTTTGATGGTCTTGTTAGGTCCTTAGGATCAATCGGTGCCCACTTTGTCATTATACCAAAGGGGGAAGAATGTTCCTATTGGGGAGAAATTTTGAGAAGTTTCATGCTATTGCAATGCTTTGAAGAGATAGAAGGTGAGCCATATATTGCTATATTGATAGGTGTTGACATCAATGACAAAGGGGGAGATTGTTGGAGAGTTGTCATGATGATGTCATAGTGGTGTCATAGAGGTTCCCTAGTGAGTGAATGAAGTGCCTTGATAATATAAGTGACAATGATAAAGTGTTTAATTTTATTATTCTTTTATGACAAAGTGTGCAATAGGCTTATTCTAGTGTGCTTGATGTATGGTTGGATGATATTTAGTATTGATATAGATTGAGAGGATCAGAGATGAGTATGGATGTTTAAACATGTGTAAGGTGTCATATAAGATGTGATCCATACTTTGAGATCTTATGTGTACAAGTGTAATTCATCTGGTTGATCATCGTTTTCATCTAGACACTTTGGGTCCAGTGATAGAAAATCTTAGTAGGCAATTTGATGATGTCACCATTTCCTTGTGGGAAGGAGTCAAAGGGATCTGATCATATGGTTATAATCATAGTAGTCCCTAGCTATTACGCTCTAGTCTCAAATCATGCATTGAAGCAAGGTCAAAGATATGAGGGTGAAAACTTGGCTTCTAAGACATATTTCACTATTTGACCATACTTAGCCAGTGTTGTAAAGTGGATAGAAATAGCTGAGTAAGCATGTTGATGAGGTCAGTGTTCAAATTTATGGATTATTGAGGAGAAGATGATCATATAGGTTTTTTTAGTGTTAGAGATAGTTTTTTTGTGCTAATTTTTAGATCATGTGATGTAGAACGTCAAAATTTATGGATGTGCAAAGTTGGGATCCAAGGAATTTTGACTATGTTTTCCCATACTTAGCTAATGTTGGAATGTGTCAAAAAGAGCCAAGTAATAATTTTTATGGTGTTGTATCTTTCACATGTGAAGGTTTCAAGATAATATGATTATATGGGTATGTTCATATTTGAGCAAAGATCATTTTTGCTAAATTTTTGTTCATGCACTAAAGCATGGATAAATTTATGGTTTCTCAAAGTTGGCTTCTTAGGTAGATTTAGACATGGTTGGATCTATGATAGAATCTTATGATATGGCACTTTAATGGCATTATATCTCAAATATGTAAGAGTTTTACTAACATTATGTTATATGGTTATATTATCCTATGTGAAGATATCATCTAGTCCAAATTTGAGATCTTGAGGGTAAGCATAGAAGAAGTTATTTAGGTTAAAAAATGGTTACTCATGTATGTTGACAAGGTCCCTATAGTTAGTCATTTTTGGAAGTGTTAAATCTTGAGAAATATCGATAGTGTGTGAGTGTTCAAAAAGTTAGGAAGTAGCAAGATGAGAATAGGTACATGACATTTAACATCTGATAAAAGGTATAGGATAAGGATCCAATGGTGAATAGGCATTCATATATTTGATTGAATGGTGAGCATTGATCACTAATGACACTGTTGATCCATAGAGATTGATGGATCACATAGAGTCAACATTTTGAGATGGCACAAGATAAGGTCAAGTAATAGATGTTTAACATGTATGCATTGGTGCTTATGCATTAAATATCCATCAAGATAAATGTAGCATATTTGATGTGCAACTAAGATGACATGAGATGCGAGCAAAGTTTATGAGGTTTAACTATAACCGTTGCTTTTTGAATATTTGAATATGTGAAGGAAATACCAATGTCTATTTTTTAGAGTATAGATTTTGATAGAAGTTAAATTTGATATTATAGTAAAAATCAAATATGTAGAGGACTCCAAGGCACATCTAGGTGTATGGATTAGAAGATCTATAAGTTTGTACATATATAGATATTGAGATCCAAAGTTGATTTTTTTATATGTTATACAAATAACCCAAGAAGGAGTTTTAATCTTATGAAGTTGTTATTTCGATGTCTAATTGTGAATTGAAAATTGGGTAGTTTTTTAGACTCTATGAAGATGCTCTTTGTATATTTTGAAGATTTGAAAAATCATATGAATTATAAATAAAGGTTTTGAAATTGTATGTGTTCTCATTGTTGTTGTCTATGTGTATAGATGAGCATTTCAGCTAATTGGATTGTAGCAGAAGAATGTTTTAGTGACTTTGATATCTTGAGGATGTCTTAGGGGACATAAGAAGTGGACCTATATGTTTCTAATGTGTCATATGTTCTTAAGTTGTTCGAAGATATATCAAAAGAGTTGATTAGGTCTTCATAGGGCCTAAAAGTGACTTAGGCCTATTTTGAAAGGGGATTGTACCTAAATGTCACCCACTTGAGATGCCTTAAGGGTGAAGGTATGTATTATGTCTAATAATGAATTATAATGGTCTTGATGAATCATGATTGATCTATATATTATGGAACCAAATGTGTTGGGTTCTAGACTTTTAAAGTAAAAGACTTGGATGTGAGTATTTTAGAGAGTGAAG
>JARHVA010001645.1:932500-1000000 GCA_037957365.1 Torreya grandis
CAATCAACGCATAAAGTTCTATTGGGATTCTATCTCCCGAAATGTAAATGTCAAAATTGTTTTTAGCCACTCCAACCTTCGATGTAGCTTCATAATATCATTTTAAATTTAAAAATTTGTGTTTAATGATTCTAGTTATACCATCTACTATGTATCCCATGGTATGCCACATGTTATTTCTTTTAACTTTGATTTGTTCCTTGTGCCTTCACGTGGGCAGGCTACTTATAGTGTGGAGTTGAGTGTTTTAAATTGTGTTTCCACATGGGTGGAAATCCTCCATGCTATCATGGCATGAGACATCTATAAAATATTTTACTTCCAATGTGGTATTTCCCTACATCACCATTGACCATTCTATACTTAAAAATCTTGTTGTGTTTTTAAACTTTGTTGTATTTATTTAACTACTACCTCCACATGGCTGTCCACATCCAATGTGGAGCCTTTTCTAAGGTGGACAACACATTTGATCACCAATAGGTTCAATGAAGAAGTGGGAATAACAATTGGTTGGTTATACAACAAGACTTGTACATTATGAAGCCAACTTATATTGGAATTATCTTGTCATATCATCATTTCAACTATCAGAGATATGCCAATTTTTGGGAGGACATGTTATTAAGATGTAACATATAATCATCCCCTATTTTAGTAATTTATAGATGCATAAATATGATATAAATCATCACAATTTTAAATATGACTTCACTGATCTAAAAAGAGGGAAATCCAAAGTTAGAGATGATGCTTAAAAAATAATACAAATATCTCATGAAACCTATGTACGTACATGGTTTGATAATAATTTATATCATAAAATTTTGGTTATTACACATTCAATTATTTCATAGTTGAATTCAATCAATTGGATTATAATTGTTAAATGAGTAATATACTACTGACTATTGAATTATCTATAACATTGTATTTTTCTAACAATGTACATCCCTTAATCTTATATATTAGATGTACTGATGCATTTTAGAATTTATGGGTGGCTACCCATTCTAAATAATTTTTAATTATCATTCTAAACTTATATGTTTTGTATTGATAGAGATTATCAAACCATTACAAACAGTGATAAACGTAGATGAAAAATGAAATGAAGACTCAACTTTAATGCAAGGGGACACAATTAAACAGCTAGAGGTCACATGTAATCAACAAGATGAACTTAAATAGAACATGAAATTAGTTTTGGTAAACACATCAATTAAATCATAACATGCACTGATAATTATCAAACTTCACTAGCAAACAAGTACTAATTATTACTTAAATTAATAATTAATTATTAAAAACTTCATGACAAAGTCTGAATACATTTGGTTTGATTAATATTATCAAGAATTATATAATTATAATTTTAAATTATTTTATAGATTTAACTAGCGATGATGTACAATCTATTCTAAATTCTTAGGAAAGTATGTATAACAGTAACTATCATATTAATATAATAACATTTATTTAAATAAATTGAATTTAAAATTGAATCTCAAAATTATTATAGTTCATAGTGCCATTAAAAAACATTTGCTTTTTCTCAACTTAGAGGGATTGTTAATTGAATAACATACACCAAAAAGTAATAACACTGCATTCCAAGTCAACAAAAAGCATATACAACCATGATGACCTTTGACCCTATTTTAGCAACTATGTCCTCATAGTTTCAATTTTCATTTTGGTCTACATTTGATACAAATGTCAAAATATTAAAATTTTAATTAAACTACTACTAAATGCTAAAGTGGATACTTGTGTTTTATTTTTTTACTATTTTAAGCATTAATAAAAAATGCAAGAAAAAATATTAAGAATTCAAACACAATTTGGAAGGAACCTGGAATTATTTTTAATTATGCAAGCACCATTGAAGTCAATATAATAAATAAATTTTTACCTCAATAAATAAATTCATTCCAACTGAGGTTTTAATTAAAAAAGAGTTTAAAAATGTAAAATGACTTATGACAACATTATTTACACATTTAACTTTGATGGGGATGTAGATGATGTAAGCTTATTTTTTAAAGATTATCTAACTTTATCTACGACAAGTGTTGAACCATGGAATAAATGAGATTGAGTTTACACTTCCTATATAATATATTTTTTATGAGCATTATTCAATTTTCATTACTATATGATGTTAATATCAATCCTTTATTTAGATGTTTTCATTCATATTTGGTGCAGTTCTCAAATAGTCTTTCTAAATATACATTAAATTTAAAGAAAAATAAATTTTACTACTTTTTTGACCTTTTTTTATATCAAGGTTTTAAAATTTTCTGATTAATCATGATTTGTTGATAAAAAAAGTATTATTGAAAAAATTATTTTTTTTCAAAATTATTTGTTACTCTGAGATTATCCCAAAAAAAATTCAACCATGAATTTCTCATAAACATCTAAATATTTAAAGAAAATTTTAAGATTAAGTGTTCAACATAAACTGTCATGCAACGGTGTCAAGAACTTTATTTGAATAAAATATTAGTAATTGGTTAGTTATTGAAAATAAATCATGTATTTGTTGGCTATTCTAGATATTATTGTTCCACTTGGAAGTAATTTGTTGATATTGGGATTAAAAGTAGTGTTTTTAGGGTATCCATAGACCACTAAATTTAAATTCTAAACCAAACACTCAAACTTTAAATATTCCTATTACCATTACTTTAGTCATACATTTAGCCCTAGATTTTTGAAGATTGCAAAGGAAAATTTTGATTTTAGGTTTTGGTTTATGTACTTAAACTCAAGAGTACATAATTCTTTCATTCAACACTTTGAATGGATACGAAATTTAGAATGATTTACGTGGGTCATATAAATGTGAAAAATTAGTGACAAATTTATCATATCATACAAAAGAAACATTGTGATAATATAAATTAAAAACATGAAAAAAGTTCTCAATAAGCACACACACTTGTATGGGATAGATAATATATTATTCAAAGGTAAGAAAACCTACTTTGTTTATGATAAAAAACAAACTTTTCTTTGGATTACCTCCAAGATTATAATCTAATGACACATGAATTCTAATACTAAAATATTCACACTTATGTACATGGTTATATCATGTGGGTTTCTACCTAAATATGCATCGATCTTTAGATACACATAAAAGAACAATCATCATCTTTTATTGAGTTGTCTTACTACTATTACATAATTTATATTTATTATAAGAATTTAGGTATATAGACCCAATAATAATTACTTAAATTTTATAGTGAGATATAGAATTATTTTGAAGTAGAAAAGTTATTGGTATATGTTATAAAATATTATTGACAAAGTTACATATTTATATGGAAGTTGAGCAGTTTTATAGTTGATAGTTGGAATTATTTCTATATTTATAAAAAAAGGTAATTGTTTTTATACATATAAACTAATTTGTTAGCATATTAAGATGAGTAATTAATATATAATTATTAAGGTAAAATTTCCACCTATTTATCTTCCAAACTTTTTGTGAAATAAAAAATAACTTTTAAAAGTCTGAATAGGCATGTGAAAGTTATTTTAATACAAAAAAATTGGTCCTTATCATAACTGTAACAAAATAGACAGTTTGACATGAAAAGCACATACACATTTAGAATTAGATGAAATCCATACTAGTCTCACATAAAGGGTAAAATTTTAATTTTTTTAATTTTTATGGATCCCCTTTTCCTCTAAGATAAGGTGTGTGTTAACAATAATAAGAACATTATCAATTCAGAATACAATATTTCTATTTTTTATAGAATGATCACATGTAGATTCTACACAAGGGAATAATATTAGATTCTTAATTTGTAACTTTTGTATCTTAAATGTGTATAATGTGTCCATTATACATAAATAAAGAATAATAATTGTGATCAAATGACAAGTGACTGTGTGAGGGGAAAACATAAGGAAAAAATTAAACCCCAAGTTAAAAATGGGTAAATGAAAACTTGGAAAAAATATATACACACAAGTTAAAAATGTAAAAACAAAGGTTCATAGACAATAACAAGTAGGGGATAGTAGTCTTTGGTCATGTAAATATTGTTGGGTAAATGGATCCATGATAGGTGAGTAGAGAAATGATGGCATGACATCCAATACTAGACACCTAAGTAAAATAGGTAAGTTGACTAGATACAATAACCTTATAAATTCCAATTTCATGAATCGAAGCAAAGTAATAAGAAACACCAACAGGACTACTAATTACCCATAATTCCATACATGTGAGAAGTTAAAATATAAATATTTTAGTTGGGAGTCATAAAAATTGAATGGATGGAAAAGACAAATAATTCAAATACTATGATTAGTGTGAACTTAACACAAAAAGTGGCATCTTCTCACAAATTTAACATGATTGCATTCACGCCACATAATGTGAATAGATATGAATAAGTATTTAATAATTTTGAATGATATAAAGACTAATTGTAAATAATTATTGTAACTAATGTAGTACAAAATGGGTAAAATATGAATAAAGATGTCATAGTCTTGTTTAACATTAAAATTACATAAATTATATAAGAATATTATCACTTACAAAGGTAAGAATCCAGATTATTCTTATATATTGGTGTAGAATATGCACATGCCCATATTACATGTTAAGATAAGTTTTTAATATTATATGGTAACAGGGTTATACTGGGACCCTCACCTATATAAATACATTAATAAATTAATACATTTGATAGAGAGTATATTGTAAGAATTTAATGTTGAGGAGGGAGATAAAAGAAGGTATATAATAAAATACTTATAAAAATGATTAAATTTATAATATGGTTTAATTATTATTTTATTTCCCTGACATTATTACATCATATCAGTCTAGGAATGCCTTCATGAGATAATAGAACTCACCTGGTGTGTCCTTACCCATGAGAATCCATATATCCTATTGATTAAATACAAAATGAATGTTGTAATTCATGATAAGTATATAAATTGATATTTATTGGATAAATATAATGGTTTGGATTGAAGGTACACTTGGAAGATGACTAATATGCTCAATCATCCAGAAATGTATAGTGAGAAGTCCAATAAGTTTATTTTTCTTACCTTATTTACTTGTAGATCTTCAAACCATCAAAGGGACACTGGATAGGGTTATATCTTTAGTCAAGTTTTATACATTTGGATTCATATGAATGCTATTCTTGATAATATATCTTTAGTCAAGTTTTATACATTTGGATTCATATGAATGCTATTCTTGATAATATAATCCTTCAACTTGGAATGTTATCCCAATGATTTGCTTACTTAGCCTCAATGGATTGAAGGTGAGATAGAATTGATGAAGATGTGTCATGATCACCTTTTATCCTATATTTTTTTTAAATCTCTCTCCTAATCATTTATATTCCATCTTCCATAGCTTAGTGTGACTTCATTTAACTTTTTATTAGGTTGGTAGAGCTCCCAAATAGCTTTCAATTATTTGGTGACATGCACAATTATCCCATTATCTGGCCCATATTAAAATGGAGAGTGATAAATTATAGAATAATTAGGGAAAGAGAATCCATTAGGTCATTCCTCATCTTATATTTCATAAATTTTGGGTTGATTTTTACTATAGATACCATTAAAATTTGATAAATTGGTCGTTTCAGGATGATATCACCATAAAAGTAGTTTTAGATATTTCCAAAAGATGACATTCTAGTAGGATGAGCAGAATAAGGGAAAGATGACATGTTTAGAACTATGAAGGAGGAACGACACATTTTAAATTTGGAGGAGCTTCACATTTTTATAATTGATGAAGATGAATAATTTAATCAAAAATGGAGGATTGACATCATAACTACTTGATATGATGTCAATAAGTCTAAGCATGGGAGAGTAAATACTTAACTTTATTATTTCCATCCTTTCTAATCATGGGATAGTTAATACTCTATTTTATCACTTCCATCAGACCTATATAATTTTGGAAGAGATTAAATTACTTTTTATCATTTTTATTGGATCTATTAGTGCATGCCTAAAATTTAATATTGTCTTTTTAAAAATTATTATTAATATCAATGAATACAGTGATGTTTGATATATCAATAATTTATTTTAGTATCATGCATTCGGTTTTTGTAAGTGAAGCTCCCCTATATTCTCTATGTTAATAACAACTTGATTAGCTTCCCTAAAATGATAATTATGATATCAAAATCTTGAGAAGCTTGATTTCCTCAATGATGTTGTCAGTTTCAAGTTTATCAGAGCGTAGCTTCCAATTGGGGAAGGAGTATTACATTGATTTTTAATGGATTATATCATAATGAAATATTAATTACTTTATTATTATTATTATTATTATTATTATTATTATTATTATTATTATTATTATTATTATTATTATTATTATTATTATTATATATATTACACACACACACACACACACACACACACACACACACACACACACACACACACACACACACACACATTATTACACACACACACACACACACACACACACACACACACACACACACACACACACACACACACACACACACACACACACACACACACACACACACACACACACACACACACACACACACATATCAATAAGCTATAATATTATCTACTACTAGTTGATTAGTAATTTTGAATTCTAAAAAAACATAAATTAAAATCTATAAAATATGATATGTAATTATAATAAATTGAAAATTGAGTTCTGATAATGGAAAAATTAAAATCCTATATTTGAAATAATTGATCTTATAGAAAATCAATAATAGTAGTTTTGATTTTCAATCTAGACTAGAATATGTCTATGTTTAATGAAATTATGGTTTGTAGTGAGCTTGTTCATGTAATTACAAGTTGTAAGAGCAAATGTTTATTGGTTAGTTATAAGAACTGATAGCTTGTGCTCACTAATAAAGGACCCATGTAGTAAAAAAAAGTGTAGGGTATTCTTATCTAATCATGGTGCTTTAATCTGTTAGTAATTTGTATGTTTAAAATAGAAAAATACCCTGTATCTAGTTTTGTCATTAACAACTTATATGCTCTGTATTCACTCATGTACACTTATAATGCATATATGATATGTAAAAATATAAAAAAGTAATAAATAATTATTCATAAATTAAATAATGTAAATTAACTAACCATATGCATGCATAGGTTCTAATTTTTATGTTTTCAAAATATCTTACCTTTTTTTCATGTATAAATTAAAAACAAAAAAATATAGAGAGAAAGATATTAACTAATGATTCTTCTAATGGACTCAAAATCAATGACCCTATATTTAGGATATGATTGGTAACCTTTCACAAATAGAAAGTGAGTTATTTTTGTGACTCAAATGAGTTAGATAGAGAATATGAATATTGATTTCACTTTGAACCATAACTTCTAATATCATAGTTATTTTCTATGGAATGTTTTACATGTTGTAGATAATGATGAAATATATGTGTTTTTGGACCCAATCATGAAGTGCATAAATCTTGTGTTGGTGCCTTATGTGAAACACCCTTTATTCCTTATAATAATAATAATGATAATAATAATAATAATAATAATAATATTAATAATAATAATAATAATAATAATAATAATAATAATAATAATAATAATAATAATAATAATATGGGACATGTATGAGTATAGAGAGGCTCTCTAAAATCTCTGAAAAATAATGTTAGAATGGAATTTTAAGGATTTACCTCCATGGAATAGTAGATACCTGCTTTGGAAATATCTAAGTAGGTTTCACCTTTTTCGTAGCTCAATTGAAATCTATTGTATAATAACCATATCTATCTATGATAGGGGTTTCTTATCGGATATCCTAAACTATGTTGATATTTTTATCATATGTATAATTTATACACATATGAAAATATAGAGGGAGTTGTATGAATCATTAAATCCAAGGGTGCCCCAATAATACATCTAATAACCATGCAATTGGCACTACTATAAACCCAGTGTCCACATGTGATGGTTGAACCTATAAGGCTAATGTAATCTCAGTAATGGAGCTATAAATGTGACAATTAAATACTTTGATCACCATGTTCATGGTATGTATATCTTGATCTATGTTATCTAAGATGATTAATAAGTATGAGTATGCACATATTATGACTTGAAGTATTATTGACCATGACATTCTAAATAGGCTAGTGATAAATGTGAGCTCAAATAAATAAAGAGCATTAATTTGATTAATTGTCTAATATCTAATAATCTAAAAATGTGACAAGTGGCCTATTTGGCATTGATGTATGAAAGGTACTAATGTCCTCATTTAAATAATTTAGTACTTCTATATGATAATGATAAGAAACTGGTGAATAATGTGTACTGTATAAATAATGCATTCCTGATGTAACATCTATCTCATTATCTATATGCTTAGGAAAAGGATAAATGAATATTTTAATTTATTTAATTTCACTTGGTTGTTATTTATAAATATTTTTTAGTGTTCCCACATCAATGATGTTTCAATCTATAAAATATTTTATGTTTTACCTCAAACAAATAAATCATTTAGTAGTGTGGCATGTTTCCCTATGAAAATAATATAAAGAATTTTAATAAAAATATTCTAAAAGAATATTATTAAAATAAAGATATTCAATTAGAGAGAGAGATATAGTGTTGTGTTATAATAGTGTACTCAAAATCTTATATGGAACTTCTAGTATATTGGTAGACTATCTCTTTACAAGACCTATTAAGGTAATGCATCGAGTGGGATATGAAACTGCATGTATTATTATCTTTTTAGAATTCTTATTATTATTTAACCTTACCTTATATGGTGGCTTACTTGAACTCTTTTTATTGGAATATGGTTTGGTTTCATACTTAATGTTATTCATTTCCAATAATTTTACTTGACTTTCTTTTACTATGCGACACAAATCTATGAATCAAAGACATTTATTTAAATAACAGAATTTTATAGTTGTGGAAAAAAAAATTATCTAAATATATCTTATAATTTTCTATCATCCATATGAATTTTTATTTTAGATAACATAGTCTTATACATTAAGACATATTATGTGATAGGATCATTATATTCTATGATAGACTCATTATATTTTCATTTCAGATAACATAGTATTATACCTTAAGACATATTTTCAATGATATTGAATGAAAAATGTGCTAGAAACATATTATTTAATGGATTTAATGCATGCACTAATTGATGAGTTAAATTTAAAAATGATTTTAGTGCATAGTATTTTATAATGATTGTGAATAACTTAATTAGTAACATGTGATGATACATGTATTTTAAACATGCTTATGGAAGGTTCCCATATTTTACTCAAGATCACCCTTTCTATCATATAGTCTAGGTTTGGGTGCTACAAAAACTTTAGGTAGAGGACATACTAATTAATGTTATGCCAATGGAGTGTGCAATAAAATATTGGAATATAATGCCTAATTAGTTATCAAAGTAATTTGTTCCAAATCTAACACCTTAGTTTGTAGATATTGAATGGCATGCATAAGGGATTGTACCTTGAGAGAAGAATAACATGTGGTATATAAAGGTTATGTTTGTAGTGATCGATTAAGAATTAGAATACTTATTTCTTAAATCTCTTGGATTTTCACCATAGTAAATGTTGGTAAAAAAGTTGCATCCATGGGATCCATATGGTTATAAGTCTAGAACGATTTACGTTAATAGGATTTAATAATTTCTCCTCCAATATCTTTTATAAATTTATCTTACATGTGTTTATTCTTTTAAATACATCCTTTTAATTATTGTTTGTGTATCATAAAATATAATAACTAGTTATGTAATTATGGTATTATTAACTAAAATTTGAATACATTTAACTTGTGAAAAACTTAGCATATAACTATAACTAAGGTAGATAGGATTTTTTTTTTAATAGTGAGAAAATAAGAAATAAAATCTTGGAATATTGTAGTTGTTAAAAATTCAATATATTAAACCCCCATAAAATTTTGAAATAGAAAAAAAAGGGATAAAAACCCTAGAAAAATCTATGGTTGGGGTTTTATAACATTCAAAAAGTAGGTGGGTTCAACAATATGTTTTATCAAATTTAAGTAAATAAGTTAACTAATGGCTTAGATAAGATAAAATTTCATGAAATATCAGAATGCTATAAATTTTTAGTAAGTGAAAATAATTGAGTTTGAACTTAGTAAAATTTTAAGCATGATAAAAGCAAAATATATGATGGAAATGTAGCCTATCTAAAAAATAAGAATGCAAGACTACATCTGAGGCTAAACATCATTACATAACTATGTTGATTACTTGTGGATTTGTTGGAAACATTTTATGTCACATTTATTTCTTTGATTATTTCCATGGCTCACCCAATGGGATGCAACATAAAACATTCAAAATTGGATAAACTAAGAGATTAAACATTATTTTTGTTTGTAATTGACAGGGCTTGCTCCCTCATATGACGAATTTTTTTTTATTATTTTAACCAAAATGTGTAAAAAGGAAAAAAAATGGGAAAATAAAGAGAGAAATAAGTTATGGAAGGGAGAATCGGAATTATTAGTAGTCCTATAAATACACAAATCCACCTAGATAACCTGAAATAAATTTAGTGAGTTAGATGGTTCAAAATGTAAACTTTTATCTTCATAAAGGGAAGAAAGAAAAATTCAAATGGATGATTATATTAGATTACTAAAGGGGATTAAATAAATATTTAAAATAAAATTCTTCATTATATATAGTAGGAAATGAACATAAAGTTTCAATTTACTCCTTTCAAATAGGGTTTGTTTGGCATTCAAATAGTCTACATTGGAATTTTCCTATCAAAATTTTAAATAAAAATACAAATGAAATAGTGTGAATGATTATTTTATAAAAGTGACAAATTTTTAAGAAATTAAATGATGTTGTGTGTGAAATTTAACTACAATGTGAATAGGAGCTTGGTCAATTTAACTTGATAGTGATTGACAAAAATAGGAGTAAGAGTGAGATCGACAATCTTAATGGTGACAAAAAAATCAATAAACACAATTGGAGGAATTAAAAATACATAGTATTATATGTTAATTTAAAAAATAGGCATATTGTGATGGAACCACTAATGTGTGGATGTGGATAAACCAAAAACACCATGGTATTTATATAAACCACCACCATTTCTAAATAAACCATTTTGGAAAAAAGGTGTAACCATTAAGAAAGTTATGTTTTCACAGTGGTGATCTATGGAACTGTCACATCATTTATATTGTCATTATGATAGTTTCATCATGAATTAGATATTTTTTAAATATTTGGATTAAAACACTTACAAAAAGGATAATTTCACTATCATAATGGATACTCAAGGAGTTATGTTTAACAAAATGTAATATAAATAGGTTTCCACATATTTTGGTAGGGATCATTTCATCCTCATTGGATTTTCTAAAAAATGCTGCGTTGTGCAAAATTTTGGTTCATCCATATTTCCCCCTTAGGGAAACCCATCATCATTAACTAACAATTGTGTTTTTATGAGTAGTGGTGTATAGAAAGTAAAATTATATATATATTAATTTTACCTTACCTTTATTTCTAGTATAATGAATCCACCTATAAGTAAAAAAATGAATCATGCACAATTTTATGGTAAAGCCAATAAACATGTTAACTAATAAAACATAGAAAAGTCTACTAATTATGTAGACATGGATGACAATAATAACTAAATTGTCTCATTTTTTGGATTGATCTTAGTGCTAAGTGGGTTTACCTGATAAAACAAAAAATGAAAAACATCATACCTTGTAATAATACTATCAAAAATAAACAATAAGGATTTTTGGCATTTGACATATTCCAGGTCAATTAGGCTTTGAATATAATTTAATATATGATAAAGTTAAAGTTTTAAAATAAATTTTTAAAAATTAGAAAGTATTAAAATCATAATAGTGACTAGAGTTGATTATTAATTTCAAAATTTACTTAAAATGGATATCTTTTATGCACTTTAGATTTTAAAATTTTATTATATGGATTTGTTGTTACATAACTAGATTAAAGAGTATTAAGATTGATTCCCATGAAGAAATGATGATGAGCATATGAAAGGTGGGAGAAGCAGATCATGGATGGCAATTTCTACTAAGTATTATGTTTTTTCCTTTAATTTTCATATTTTTATTTAAAATTCATTTGCATTTGATAAAATTTGAATTATAATAATTTTATTTCTTAGGGGAAGGGATAGTAGGAAAATGATTAAAAAAAAATTAATATGTTTAAATAATTTTTTAGGGTAGTCACTATTGAGTGGAAAAATTGTTAATGTCATTATGGAACACCTAATCCTCATAGACTAATGGATACATTTTTGGAACAGTGGTTAAGTAACCACCTTATTATATTTACTTTTTTGTCATTGGGTGAAATAGTTATGTACCTTCTCTAATAAACTCACATAAACACAATGTTATAGATATGTATGGCTATATAACTACCATGATAATTAAATTATCACCAGCTGCATAAAATAACAATTTTGCAATAAATAAAAACATGATATTTTGAGTCAAAATTTGAGGAAAATGGAATTATTTAGGACATTTTTACTTGTATTTTGTATGAATTATATATTTAATGGAGTAGAGGGAGGGAGTAGACAAGCTTCTTAGGATCTTAGGGTAATTTATAGATGACGTGTTGGCCACATTAAATAGAGTGTGACTCTTTGGATTTCACATGTAAGGATAATATTTTATTATATTAGGATGCATAGTATAACAATTTATGGTTCTTACATGCCATGGGGGATTGGACCATCACTCTCATATATGTTTATCATATACTAGGATTGTTGGCTATAAAGAAAAGTTTCAACATCTAGATAGGCTAGTGACAAAGGTGAGGCTTGTAATTGGATAAACCATTTTTTTGATTTAGACACAATCAATGTTATTGCCAACTATGAGGTCACACTTTTAAGGGTAGATGAGGTTGAAATCTAGAAATTTTATAAGTTGATCATGAGGAACCTTAAATTCTAATTAATGAGAGATAAATAGATATATTACCACTCTAAAACTAGGGTACCAATGATTCACATGGTCCTAACATGTTATTTCTTAGAAATAAAAATAATTATATCAGATTGTGAGGTGGGGCATTATATCCATTAGCCACACTACACTCATCATGAGTTGGGTATATGAATTCATGACCCTTTAGCAATAAAATATAGTAATTAGGGATAAAAAAACCATTAAGACCTCTATGTGGACTATAATGACACATTTAAAAGTATTTCCATAAGAGGTGTCCACAATGATATCAATAAATTCTATAATTTTGATATAACATGGTATGGTAGGGCATTGGAAGGATGAGGTGGCCACTCTCATAGCTTTAAAGAATGTGTGATGGGTAAGGATTATTATCCTAAATATATAGGTGTACCCCATAGAGAGGTGATATGAATGAATAAATCATTATTCATGTTGATCATTATTCATGTTGATGAGGTAAGAAGTCACTATTCATGTTGGTGAGGTGGAAATTACTATTCATACTAGTGAGGTGCTATGTGGGGCATAGTTATCCACCAAGCCACATGAGACATTTGATTTGTGGTTATATGGATGGATATGGGACAAATTTATAGTGGGGTTTCATAATTATGAGGCCCTCTATTATCAAAAAGGAAATTCTTTACCTTGTTTTATTCTTGTTCAAGTGGGAGACCAAGGCCGCTATTTTAGATTGTTCACCCATTTTAAGTGGGGTGAATTACATGTTGGGATAATGAGTATGGATGTGAATTTATTAAAAATTATATCCTTTACCTTTTTTATAGTCTTATACATGTGCGAGACAAAGTTAAATTAATTAAAAGACAACCTATGTGGAGTAAGACAAAATTTGAGTGGCACATGTTGGAGGCATTCAAGCTAAATGGAGAACATGGTGGATCAAATTTTTATATTTATGAATAGTCCCTACAAGTTGATGATTGAAAATAGTTTGATCTTATTTTCATTTTATCTCTCTTATTATTCATTCTTATAATTCTATAAATGGACTGTGATCCATGCCATTTGTAGGCTAGGCTAGAGTGTTAGGGATTAAAATTTGTGATAAATTTTTTTTTGAGACTCCGTGGTATGAAATTACCAATATTTTTATGTGTTGAATACATATTTATAACTTATTGAAAATAATGAGAACGGTGAATTTTTTATTTCCATCATGTGGTAACAGAGAAATTTTGAGTCGTCCGGAGAGTTTTATTGTAGGTGTAAGAGATGGAAAGAAGATAAATGGAAGATTGGGAAAAGATGTTGAATAATTGGAAAATACACTTAAATATTATGGAATATGCATAATTTTAAGAATTTTATACTCAAAAAGATAAAGACATGTGGGAGATATTATATTCTCTAAAATCAAATGTTGATTCAATGAAGAGATAACTAAACACATGAGATACTGTAGAAGCCAACCATGTACAGTTGCATGTAATTAAAGATTACAGTTGTGAAGAGTTTCAGATAGGGAAAGAATTCATCCAAGCAGAGATGCATGTAAATTAATATGAAAGAAAAACAATGTTGAAAGTCTCCATGATGGAAACTTTGGAGGAGGTAGTTGTTATATTTGTTGAAATGGATGAAGGAGACATTATTTGATGATGAGGAGTTTATGTAGTTCAAGGTAGATAAAAGTTACAACCAAGAAGAGTTCCCTATTTATTTTGAATAAACATTGAATGTAGAGGTTTTAGAAGCTATTTCACATAATTAGATAATTTAGAAGGATCAACCATGTGAAGGATCTAAAATCATAGGAATAGATAAGGATAAAAAATAGCCATGAAATTTGTTGTGGATAGGCCATTAGTAGCCCATAGTAATAATGAAATATATGAGAAAAATCCAATCTTTATAGAGGAGTTGGAAAACCTACCATTTTAGCATGATGAAGTTATCAAATAAGTATTGTGGAAACTCTTGATTCACTTCATATGTTGGTTGAATATGAATTTATAGCTATGCAGCAAGTGGCAGAGAAGATGACTAAGTATGGTTCAATCCAACATGTCCATTTATATGAGACGTTGAGTTAATTATTTGTCCAAGAGATGGAAATGTATGTAATGGTAGAAGATTAGGTTGGTTTTGGTGTTCCAACTTTTGGATAATGTATTCAAGATGATTTGAATATGAGAGGATGTAATATGCATGAAAAATAATCTTGGTCGATGTGGCTAGTTTTTGGTGGGTACGAACCCACATGGGAGGATGAGATGTACTATAGATAATCTTGGTGTAGGAGAATAGTCTTTACTAGTTCAAATACCAAAAGGAGGAAGAGAAAAGGAAGGATAAAAGATGATAAAAGGTGGAGGAAAACCATCAAGTAAGATTTTGAAATGGAGGATAAAAAGGGACAATAATCAGTTGTATTACTTGGTGTGTTGGAAGGAGATGTCATGGTCATTATCCAGGGTGACCAAAAGAGTGGTTATACCACTTACTCAACCATGTGATTAGGATCTCACTTTTTTAAAACCTTAGGTATCTAATGCAGGATCATCCAAGGGTTTGTTCACTCTTGCATCAACTAAACATAGAGTGGTGTATTTGTTTGTTTGTGCGTTCATGTGTTTGAGCTTCTGTGATCCTATAAAAATAATATTAATTCATAGGATATGAGTTGTTTTCAAATAGAGGATAATTATGTGGAGGAATAAATCACTATTCGTGATGATGAGGTTATAGGTCATTATTCATGATGATGAGGTGATAATTAACACTCATACTAGTGAGGTGGCATGTGTGACATATTTGTCCACCAAGACACATGGTACATTTGATATTAGAAGATATGGATAGATATGTGATAAATTTTTATCAAGGGTCTATAATTATGAATTGATCTCTTATAGAAAAGGATTTTATTTACCTTTTTTACTCATGTTGAAGTGGGAGACCAAGACTGCTATTTTATATTTATCACCCATGTCAAGTGTGGTACATTTCCATGTGGGGACTAATGAATATGAGTTTTAATTTAGGAAGGAGTAGATACTCTACCTCTTTTAGAGTCTTATGCATGTGGGGGATAAGGATAAATTTCTTGATTGAGTGGTCATGAAATTTGAATGGAACTTGTTGGATTGGTCGAAACTAAAGTGGAGCATAGGGTAGAGTACCTTTACTTATTGATGAATAGTCCCTCCAAATGGCGTATGGTGAATTTGTTGTCATGATTTGAATTTTCTCTATCTTGTTATTCATTCTTATAATTATATAAATAGATTGTGATCCATAGAATTTGTATGTTATGCTAAAGTGTTAAGAGTAAAGATTTGTGTGAAAACATTGTAGAGACTCCTTGATATGAAAATACTAAGATTTTTATGTCCTAAAGAGGTATTTGATACATTTTTAAATTAATGAGAATGGTGGTTTCTTTTATTTTCATCAAGTGGGTGACCTAGTAGTTCAAGTTATGGTATGTGGTCAAATTTACCATTTCACATCCATTACTTAGCGGTAATATATAGATTAGAGATTTTATAATAGGGACACTATGATGGCATTCCATGAAACAAAGAAATCATATTCCAAATATAGCCTCTTGGTGTGTTTCAGGTTGTGAAGCATTTAGATTCTCCATAAAAAAGATTTTTTAGAAATGAGAATAGGGATATGTTAATAGTCACCCCATCATCAAACAGTGATCTATATACATAATTTTATAAATCCAAATAGTTAATAATAAATCTATATCTTCCCATTGTATCCATTTCAATGTCTATGGGAAGACTCCTAAGGTTAAAATGTACCCAACTTCTCTTGAGTTTTTCCTTGGTGGAAACATCTCCAAATTGTTGTGGTTAATTTTGGACTAGGGTGGAGGTTTGACACCAAATAGGTTTCCCAATCCTTATGCATCAAGTAATGACAAAGGATGGGAAAGAGAGTTATTGAGGAACTCTATGAATGAGATATGACAAAATTTATTCGTAAGGTTGAAATAAAAGTCATAGTTTCTTAAAATATTAGAGTTGATATTAGTCTATAAAACTTTTAGAAAATGGGAAGTTGTATGTAGTACTCTCTTATGTGATAGATAATGCCCACATATTGCATTTTTTTAAATTATAAATCTCTCATCATTTAATATTTATGTCGATGTCAAAATTGGGGATACACATCATGGTTGTCCAATCTAGAAGTAGAATTGTCATCATCTTGGGTTTTATCTAATGTAGGTTTGTTGGATTGGTTACCATATATCTAGTTATGGATATTGTGTTAGTGGTGGTCAGGAAATATGATGTAATCTATGAAAAATAAAAGTCTTAACATAGAAAAACACTGGTCGGTGGAACTTGTTCATTTTCATTAACATTTCATATGAACATGTCTATAGATGAAAACTTGTTGTTACTCTTCAGGGGTTATTTAAATAAAATTATTTTCTTCCTTATAGGAGGAATTATTACATCTAAAAACTCTATGTAAAATATAGTACATATTGGAATCATAATTCATAGGAATTTGATTATAGTTTCTTACCAAACCACTGTGGCTTATTGTTTTGATGAACACATTAGTTCTAATATTATGGGCAATAGTCAAAATTTTGAATACGGTTTTGAATCTATATGTCATGGGTTGGGTGATGGTTAAATTATACAAAATTAACTATGAGTCGAGGATTTTTTTTCTTCACACCCTAATTGTTGTTTTTGTTATTATTAATGGGTTGAGGTGGTTGTTGTTCATAATGTTCACCATATTATTTTGATCTACCAAAACATCTATAGTTGAATTCATGTTTTTGTTTATCATCAAAGACCTTGATTATTTAGGTTGATTTGGTTTTAATTTTGATAACACCCATCATTTTTATTTGGTGTGATTAATTTCCAATTGATTTAATATGTTATTTGGCCACTATCAATGGCTTATTTATAAATTCTCTGATTGCTTTCAAGTGATTCTTCATAGGACTGGTAGGGTAATTTTTGAACAACCTCCCTCAATTATTTTTTTAGGGAGTTTTGAAATATATTCCATAGTTATCATTGGTCCCTATGTGTCATGATGGAAAATGAGTATAGGACTTGACACCTAATCATAAAGAAAAAGTAAATGGTTTTGTTGGGTTGTTTCTTAATGTGAAAGAATTATCATATCCCAATTTTTTAGAATCTTTTTCATATCAAAAGGAATGAATGATTTCCATGTGGACGTGGTAAACCTATTCTGTAGCTCTTCATTTATGTTTTTTATGGGATTTTATTATGGCTAGTCCACCCCAAGGTATAAAATATCTAGTAATGGTTGTGTATGCCTTCACATGTGCATTGAGATTTCCCTCCCCTATAAACTTGGGTGGTTGAGGTAGGGGATGTGGAAAAATGATGTCTTGTATATATTTATAGAGGTGTTTTTTCAAATACTTAATGTAGCTCCCCATGGAACCAAAACCTACCAAAGGTATGGTGGGATGAGCTGAACAAGCATGGATTGAATAATAGGTGGATATGAAACAAATAGGAGAAAAATATGGAGGTTGATAAGGTTGAGTATATAAAGATGGAAAGTAGTTATCTAACTAGGTGGATTTGAAAATCATAGGGCATAAGGTGGAAGAGGATTTAATAATAAGTGACATTGAAATATTTTAGGGGAGGAGTATACATGGGTGGCATCTTGGATGACATGTAACTTGTATGAATGAATGGTGGTTATTTTATAACCCCCACATTTTTGGGGTAGATGTAAGAAAAGACTTGACAGGATGGAGGAGTGATAAAAGGTATAGGTTTGGGGAATACATAAGTAAGGATATCCATAGAATATTAGTTAGAAGCATAATTAATTCGAGATTGAATTGATTAATAAGGTGTTAGTTGATATTTTTCCCCAAGAATGGGAATGAATGAGGGATAACCTTGATTATATTAGATATAAGTCACCCTTTGGTTGAGATATTTTTAGTTGCTCTCTAAGAAGATGGATGTGGCCTACCAAGGTTAGGATGAGTTCATTCAAAGAAGATGTAGTAGTGGATCTAGTAATCTCCTTACTAGATGCTTTGAGAGGTATGGTTTGATGAATAGTGATGAATTAGTTTATGTGATAGGACTCAATATGATTGTTTCAAGTTGTTCACATGGGATAGAGGTATTTTGGGTATCATCAAATGGATGTGACGATGATTTTAGTATACTCAACCCATATTATAGATAGTGGATTCTCTTAATATACTGATTGAATCTCCTTTTCCCATCCATATTTGGGATTTTCAATCAAATTTACACTTTAATAATGATATGGGAGTACGTCCATAATCCATCAGTGAAAGTTGTATTGTTAAATTCTTACTATTTATATTATATTTTATAGGGTTACCATGTTTCTTGAATTACTAACATAGGATATGACACTCCATGTTTTGAGTGGAGTTGTTATTATTCAAAATTAATAGGGTTGTCACTCCATGAATTATTTTCTATTCATATAGTTATTTTGGTTAAAATATCTCTCATATTATTATTAATACATAGTTTTGGGGTATAAAAATAACCACATAATAAATGGATAAGAGAAGAGAATGTGGAAGAAATAAATTAAATATGATAAAATAAAGGGATAATATCTTTACATTGGGTTTAAAATTTTTATTACACAAATAAAGTGACATGATAACCTTATTTCTCTTGACTTCCCAATTTTTGGCCTAGATAACCAATGAAAAATGATTGGAAGATAGCTTTATGAGTTTGGTTGACTAGGTTAAGGTGCAAAGGGGGATTTTGGAAGACATGTGGGAAAGTGTGATCATTTAAATAATATAATAAATCATCCAAGTTATATTTATTCTATAGATTTTTGAATTAATAGGAGACAAAATCCAAAGAACCTTCAGTATGAATAGGATAGGATATCAAACATCTTTGTCAATACTAGGTCTGAGGAGTTGGGTGTAATTAAGACGAATAACCCTATATAAATTTATGATTGTATTGGGTATAATATGTACAATAAATTACATATACTAATTGAATAAAATATGATGACAATAATACCAATGTGGAAGAAAACAAAATGAAACAAATCAAACCTTGAGATTGTGAAACTGGTAGGCTAGAATATGCATATGTCTAACTATTAGTTGTTATCATACACTAGATTGATTTTCAAGAGATTAAATTTGGATAATTATATTTTTTGTATCGGAGAATAAAAAAACACATCAATTCTTAACTGAAATTTAATATGACTCTAGATGTTACTAGTGCAAATGGTAGTTTTAACTTTAGGAAAGATGCCTTCTTTGTGGACACATTGTCATATTAGAAAAATCATCCAAGTAAAGAGGAAATTTTATTTTGAATTATATATATCTTATTGGTTTTGATTATAAATATTTTAATTTCATTTTAAATCTATGGAATCAAGGTTCAAGCTTATATGTGATTGGACATGGCTATGTTTGATTATGTTTTTATGTGCTTTTCATAATGTCTTACAAATGAAATGAAACTAAAAAACTTAATTAAAGTAAATTATTTTAAGTAATTAAATGAATATATGAAATAAAAATAAATAAAATCATTTTATTTTATTTTATTCAATATTTTTAGGAGCGTACGATCTGAAAATTTGAACTCTAGATAAATAATGTAAGTGGTGATCTTAGTATTTTATAGTTTAATTGTCAAGCTTTGCTTAATTGTGATAAATAAGAGATTATTTTTTGTTTTTATTTAATAAATAATGATAAATACTAATAAATGGATATTTTGAACACGAAAATGAAGAACTCAAATCTTAAACAAGAGCTTATTCTATCATATGTAATTTATATTTTTTCTTGTGATTTAGTCTAGTATGCAAGCTAAATTGCTACTTTTTTATATTTTTGATGGTTGTATTAAGATTAAAATTATTTTATTATTTATTTAATAAATTTTTATAATTTTTATTTTATTTATTTATTTAAGTTTCTCTAACATTCAAAAGAGACAAACTAGATCTAATATGCCATTTTTGACTTTTCTAGATTTTAGGTATGTATGCTTATTTTATTAATGTGTTGAGAAAATTTTGAAAATATAATAGATTTTTATGACTATATTTCATGAAAATATTCACTATTAGTCCCTATTTTTAATCCAAGACTAATGTTCTTTGATGTTTTGATATGTAAATACAATTAAAGAATCAAAACTACTTATTTATGCAAAAGGAAAGAGAGAATAATGATATATTTTATTTATTTTGGTATTTTATAGATTAACATATATATAATGATTGATAAAAATAATATAATATATTATTGTAAAAAAATTTAAATCAAATTATCCAACCTAGTCAATGATGAGATCAAGTGAAGGTGATTTGTAATCACTGTGAGTATATGATCTTGATGTAGCTAGATAATTTATTCAATATTGATATTGATAAATATCTAATAATAACATTAAAAATATAATAAAGATATGAAATACACAATTATTAAGAGGAAACTAGTTATATTTTGGTTGGAATAATTCACACACAACAAAGAACTTGTAACCAATTCAATGAATTTCCTTCTCTAAAATTGTATGAATTGTCACACATATGGCTCTAGATTTGTTGAAGATCAAACTTATTTGGGTTTGATTTAGTCACTTATTCCTTTACGAATATCTTCATTATTTTTTATATGCACATTTATTATTATTAAATGTTTATTTTATCCTATATTTATGAGGTGTCTCTCAATTCTTTTGTCTACTTGTAAGATTTGATAGTTACTAGCATAATCAATTACTCTCGCATACATGTAACACACTCACCTTAATTGTTTATAAAATAGTATATTCTATACAGGATAAGGATTCCTTGTATGCTCATGATTGGATTATTGTTACTCCTTCATCTTTCCTCTTTATCCATTTAAATATCCCTCTCATCCTCTCTTCTACAAAAATTCTCTCTCTCTCTCTCTCTCTCTCTCTCTCTCTCTCTCTCTCTCTCTCTCTCTCTCTCTCTCTCTCTCTCTCTCTCTCTCTCTCTCTCTCTCTCTCTCACACACACACACACACACACACACACACACACACACACACACACACACAAAAAAAAAAAAAAAAAACAAACAAACACACACACTCTTAAATTCTACTAATATTTCTGTTGGATAAATTTATTTCCAATAGCTATAATATACTATGGAGGTTTTATACATTTTATGGTTTCCCCATTTGTTAAATTTTATCTCTTTTTTTATGGCTTGATTAATGCATGAGGTAATATTTATTTATTTTCAATTTTGTTGTCCTATGATTTTAATGTTGTTAATAGATGCTAGTAAATTTCATAATATGGTTTCATAGATTTCGTCATTTAATATAGACTTATGAAGTTATGCTTGCACATTGGGGTTATTTTTTATTTTTTTAAATGTATCATTTTTTTATTTATCCTATTCTTGATTCCATTACGACTCAAAGTTTTACCTTTTAGAATTATTTTAACTTGTTATTATTTGATGCTTAAACCACATTTGATAAATATGTTTAAAATATTTTTTCATGATTTACTTGTCATTTTATATCTTTATACATTTATTTAATTGGTAAATTCATTTTTTTTTATTACAATAATAAGTTATTGATTCGTCTATCAGCATTAATTATTACCTCTAAGAACATTACCATAAAAATTGCCTTTAAAAATGATGAAATTAGTGTAATTAAGCATCAACTACAATATCAAAATTTGACTATTACTACTTTGTAAAACTATTTTCATGAACATGCAAAGCAAATAAAAGAATTTTTTGATGTTTTAAATGCTACACATACATATTTTGAAGATAATCAAGCCTCTTATGATAAAATTCAATTGATTATATATAAAATCCTTTGAACAGTCATACCAACTCTAGATTTAAAATCATGCAATGAATAGGTTACTTTGGTGGTGGTCTTGGTAAGTGTGAAAATAATATCATTAATTTTTTTTTGCTTAAATATAATTCAAAATTTAAGGGTCTTAGTTATAATTATTACATTTATTATAATGTAATTTTAAAATGTTATTGTCCTCTGTACTGAAAGAATTTCAACGACACTGATTCTTGTTATCATGAAACTTATTTTTATTATAACTATTATAATTCTCATTTGTCGGTTAAAATTAATAAAACTTGTGAGCAGTGTGAAAAACATGGACATCATATTTATAATTGTTACAAATTACATCCATACAAATATCGTGGTAAATCCACTCATAACACTTTTCATTATTGTAAAACTAAAAGGAGACTTAGTTATAAGGTTAAAAAAATTAGATTATTAAAAATAATGCTTCTTCTAGATACTAAGATATATCTTCTTCCAATAATTTTTATAATGCTTCACATATAATATATTTTTCAAGTGAAACATCTTATTTGTATCTATTTTGATATATTCAATAATTTTCTATACTCCTTGCTTTTATTTTGAAAAGGAAATATGCATTGATTGGAGCTCATTTTTTTGACTAACTTCTTTTCATACAAGATTTCACACTTTATGATGGAAGTTATATTTGTATCCATTTTCATTATTTTATATCAATTTTTATCATATTTTAATGAAATATTGTTTAATTAACTTGGAAGTTTGGTGTTAAATTGTTTATTTCTTAAGGTTTAGTGTATCATTCTTCCTTCCTATTGGTCTTTGTTCCATCACAAATTGACCACCTTGTCTAAAGAGGCTTTTTTGATATTATTGATCATAACTTCATCTTTTTATGTTTAGTTACACCTTATCTTATTTTGTATTTCTCAGCTTATTTTAATTATTCTTGAACTAAGTTTCCATCAAGCGGGAGTAATATATAATTTCATGACCCTTCCTTGAATATAAAAGGTTTTATCCTATGTTTTTAACCTCAAATTTAGCTCAAGGGGAATGGTGCAGATTAACCTTATTTGGCTTTACTTTAGTACTTTATTCCTCTTGTATTATTTTCAGTATCTTGTAGATGTGTATTTATTATTATTATAAATCTATTTTATCCAAGATTTATGTGGTGTCTCCAAGATCTTTTATCCACTTGTAAGATTTGAGAGTTACTTTCAAAAGTAATTCCTCCACCCACATATCACACACTTCCCTTAAATCTTTAGGGAATATGAAATTTTAGATAGATTAAAGTGGGTATTTAAGGTCATTATGTTATTTGTGTAACTCTCTCATTCTTCATTTTGATTTATTTAAATAGCCATCTCCTCCTCACTTCTATAAAATCTTGATTTTACATTCTTGTGATGCCTCTTTTGGCTTGAGGTCACTCATATTTCTATCTCATATTATAATTCATATTGTAATCAAATATGATTGGTTTTAGGAATTATAATATGTTGTGAGTTTTTAATCCATTTAATTACATTCCCACTTGTCAACTCTCATCTCTCTTTTTATCAGTTGCTTCACCACAAGGTAATTTTTCTTCATTTTTTTAAAATTTTCTCTAAGTTTTCAAAATAATTATTGGATCTTACTATATTTATTAATAAAATTGAGTAAAATATTCTTAGAAAGAAAGGAGGGTTATAAATTTGTAAACATTGAAAGATTAAAACTCATGTATGATTTTGAATTTCAAAACTTTGGAAAAGTGAGATAGTTTTAAGAAAAAGAGGTTACATGTGGGAGTAAAATGAAACTTAAATAGTATCTTGGTGAATTCAATTTGGTAAATACTGGTAAAAATAAGAGTAAGAGTGAGTTGGGAAATTTTGAGGGTGAAAAAAAATAAAATAATGAATAAAAACAACTAGAACAATACAAAACACATGAAAACTCAAGTATTGGATGATAAGTTTAAAAAAAACACATATTTAGACATAAACACTAATGTATGTAAGTGAAAAATTAAAACTACCACTATTGATAATAAAACCACTTCCTTTTATAATAAATATGACGTGGAAAAATAAGGAACCATTGTGGTAGTAACATTTTATCTATAATGGTCTATGGAACCATCGCAACAATTTCATCATAGAGCATATATTTATTATTAATTGGATCAAAACACTTCTAAAAAGAAAACTTTGATAATAGTAAAAGATATTAAATGGGTAAAATATAAAATAATGAGATATAACTAACCATGAACATATTTTGGCAGAGTTCCTTGTATAATTGTTGTATTTTTTGTGGAATGTTGCATTGTATAAAATTTGGGTGCTTAAAATTACCTAATATTTTATTTAAATTAATGTAATACACCCTATCCATGTGTGAAGTTTTAACAATTTCAAATACATTGTTATCAATATGGGCTTAGAATTTTTTTTTAAAAATATGTTAAAACTTGAAAATAAATATTCTAATTGTCATAAGTGACTATCCTTGGATTGTGTGCCTTGGGAACTCTTTAAATTGCTCCCTACCCAAATTTGGAACCATCTAGGTTGATTGGGAAATGGAAGGAGTACATGTAATAGATGAGACACTTGTATGTCCATGAAAATATGAATAATGTAACATCCCTCTCACCCTTATAATATGCATTCTTCTAATTATAATTAATAATTATTCAATTATCCTAATTACAAAAGAAAGAAATAGAGAAGAAGTAGATATAATAATTTTAGGAGATTGATAAAACAGATATAAATAACTTTAGAGCTATATCCATGTAAGAAAATTAATATAATTTTGATGAAAATGTAAATAATTATAATATCAATTTGTTAAAAATGTGTGATCCTTGTGAAAAATGTTTAGAATTTTAGTACCACTAGCTCTCCTTAAGATTTTGAGTTCCAAAATTTGAATGTATACAATTGGGAATTATTTAATACATAGGATAAAAACATAAAATTAAAATACAATACCTATTGTATTTATTTTTGTGTTTGGTTCTATGTTGGGTGATGGTGTTGACTAGATTTAATACATGTACACATGGAATTTGTAATCTTTATACCTATATTGTGAGTTATTTGTAATCACTAAATATGTTTTTGGGTCAATTAGATCTCCCTTGGGCTCATGGATTAATTATGTCCATGGATACTTGATTAAAATAGATGGATGGGAGGAGAACCCTCCATTTTATACTTGTTCAATTATGATTATGTAGAAGTTGGTGAGAAACTTTGAGAATGGACTTGATGAAATTTGGTTGCAAATTAAATACATTTTGCTTATTTATTGTGGTTTCCATTCAAAATATAAGGGGATGTAAAAATAGTGTTAAAATATAAATGTTTTAGTAATTATTATGAAAAAAATATTCTATTATTAATTGTATTTTTGTACTCAAATTATTGAAAGGATGGAAACATAATTTTGTTATCTTGAAATACTGGGATAAATGTTCGTAATATGTGTTTGAGAGAATAATGAATGAATCACCTTGATTATCATGTTGTGCTTAAAATATTCAATGAAATAATATGTAATATATTATATTTTTTAAACATAAATAATATATTAAAAGACAAAATTATACTTTTTAGGGACATTTGCTAATGTGGGCATCACACCTCCACTTCACTATCAAATAAGCCATGGAAGAAATATTAAAACAAGATAAATGATTTTAAAGGCCAATATATATCTTTTTACATTTGGTATTTTTTTTCCTATTCGTATAATAAATAGTGAATTAGATTAAATAAATTAAATCATTTAATAATATAGCATATCCATTAATTAGGTTGGATTTTGGTTTTTTCCACATTGGTAATAACTATAAAATAATGGTCACTATTAAGATGTTTAATGTGTTTCAAAATATTTTTCAATGGGAATATACTTTATATTGAGATAATCCAAATGCCTTATGTTATATTAATTCCCCATACTAATAGCTTATTACATTGACTATGTGATAAGTTGGCTCATTTGTCTTGTGATTATTACCCAAAATACATAAGGATTAAGAATTACATTAGAGAGTTTTATAAAATTTAATAATCAAATTAGCTTTTCTAAATCCTTATACAAATAAATATAATTAGATGATTAGGTTATAGTTTTATGAATCACATGTTAATAAGAATTATGAGATTAAAAAAGATCAAAACATCCAATGTGAAGTTAAATATCTTAAATGTGACGTTTAAACATTTTATTGTGTAATTCAGAATATTTAATGAAAATACACAAACATTATACCCACTACAATCTCTCTTATGTTGAGTTTACATCTTATGAACTATTCATCTATTGACATATAAAAACATGAAAATTGCTTCTCTATTTGACCTCATCATCTTGAATTTGTTTGGATATTAGAGCATTCTCTATAGTGAGATTAGATAACAAAGACTAATATGTTTTTACAATATTAGCATCCCTTTATTGAGGAGTTTTTGCATACATTCTTTTTCAGATCTAGACATGATGTTATACATAGTAGAATCACCAAATATTTCATGTATAAAATTATAGAATATATTTAAAAATGTAAGAATATATCTTTTATATGTTGAAAGAGATTAAATTTATACAAATTTAACTATAGCTCATATGAACACCTCTTGGAAGAGGTCAATTAATTATTGTCCCCTATTCATTGCTTGATTTCTACCATTCATAAATATTATGTAAAAATAAAAAGGATGCTACACAAGAGATGGTGTTGTATTTAAAAACATAAAAGTATTAGACTCCCCTTTGTTATTCAATGAAAACTAATGTGAATAGTGAAAGCAAGATCAAAATGACAATAACTAGGTTTGTAGGGGACAAGTGGTACACCAATACCTATAACTATAGATAACAGTGCATAGGAAAATACATTAAAATATTGAGGTTTTTCTCTTTAAAATTGAAGTTCAAAAAGTCAAAAAACATCCCTTTTTCTATTAGATATACTATCAAAATGATAAATTTTCATTATTTACACAATCTAAAAACTTGATCTTGGACTTAAAAATTGTGAGTTCCTAGAAACATCCAGAAAAATAAATGGTCTTTCTTCCTCTTGTTCGCACAGAGAGTAAAAAATTCAAAATGCACTACTAATATTTTGAAAAAAAATCTAAGTTGATTTGTTTGTTCATTCCATTTTTTCTAAATTTTTTTAATTGATAAATCTTCAAAGAATTATTTTGTTTGTTCCAATAAAAGATGCAAAGAGAATTTGGATATATAATATTATTTTAAATGAATTTATTTTAATACATGAGCACATGCTAGATGAGATTCAGTCTTTGAATAACTATTGGACTTGTTCCACTTATTCCCAAAACTAGCAAAAGGGGCATTTTAGTCTATAAAAGTATTTGAAAATAAATTAATTTATTCCTAGTACTAGTGAATGAGGTGTTATGTTTTCAAATGTATTTAAAAATATTTTCATTTTTCTAATATAATATATTGTGCACATTTTGGTTTCTATAGACTTGTTGATTGCATTCAAAAATTTCTCATGGAGTGTGAAATGTATGGGATACATAGAGAAAAAAACATGAAATATCATAGACAAAATTAATCATCCCAAAGTTTTATTTCCCTCTTCAATTCCATATGAAATATATAAAATTGGGTTTTTATTCTTAGTATAAGTATAAAGAATGAATTTGAAAAACATGAGCTAGAAAGTTGTTCCCTCTTCTAAATTATTGTCATGAATATTTAAACAGCTTTGTAAAGAAACATTAATTAAGTATTTGTATTGTAAATTATCATTGGTATTATTTATGAACATCCTTGATTTTTATTTATATATTTCATTTATTTTTAATCTATGAAATACTTCCATTTATTTATTTGGGATATTCTTCCTAAATATTGAAATTATTTAGACTTGTTTAAATGTGTCCATTTCATATCATATTTTTCCTCATTGGGGCTCTATGTTTTTATAGTGAAACATTGTATGTCATTTCCTTCTTTTATAGATATCATTTTTCATCTTTGTTAAACCCAAAAAAAGAATTGCCCTTATTACTCGTCATATTTAAACATTGAACACCTTGCCATAACTACCATATTATGAACCAAATTCACCAATTTTTTTTTTGAATATCATTGTTATTAACACATGTCAATTATACACATTAACATGTTAGCATAGAATTTGATTATTACATTGTTATCTATTAGTTATTATTTTATATCTACGGTTAGGCAGTTTAGTAATATATTATGGTTATGGATTTTTATGTCCTAACAAATTTTATAGTGTATAAACTCTCCTCCTATGTTAATGAATAACATCAAATAATTCATTTGTTTTCATCTAGTATCAAAAAATCAACAAAATTGATCTTCACCTTGAAGCAAGTGAAAACTATTAAGTTGACTATGTGTGGAGCCATTTTAAGACCTCATTAAAATTGAAGCATGACATAGAATCATGGTGGATAGAGAAGAACATCATGGAATGAGTAGAATGATAAGATGTGAAGAAGAACACATTTATTTTCTTGTGTGTTGGTTCTGAACTATACACCTCTTTCACTTAGCCTTGCACACTTGAGTAGTATGGAAAATGAAGATGAAAAAACAAACAATATGTCATTATAGTTTGAGAAGGGTTTAACATCAGGATGGATTGAATGTAGAAAATGAATGGAATAAATTGACATAGGGTATGGTTAGCTCCCTATTACTTTTGGCTTTGCTTGAACTAGGGTAAGAGGACCTAAAGGGTAGCTTGCTCACATGGATGGATACTACAATTCAATTTACATGGGTATTATTGTCACACAAAAACACAAATCTAACTAGAACATAACCAAGTTTGCATAGTCCACTTAGGAAGAGTTTTCATAAATAATGAACAAATGCTCTCAAATAGACACAAGTTACTAAAGACAAATGTAAATATCATTTCATCTTTAATTTTAAATAAATTTTCAGAAATAGAGGGCCAAATGTAAGACTTCAATGCAAGGAGTTAAAGCACAAAACATAGATACATTTTATATATGAAAGATTTATGCATTTATAGGTAAATAACACTTAACATATTCAATAGGGTGTATTATTTGGAAGGCTAATTAGGCTGGGATGAGTTAAAAAATTATAAAAGATTGGTGTGGTGGTGTGGTTTTTAAAAATAGCATGATCTCCTTTAACGTTCATGACATCATTCATTTACAAAGATGTAGAAGACTAAAATACAAGCTAAGGAAGCTAATAGGAATGATTTTCATGTATTGGTACTAATACAATGCAAATATTTAGATGTTCGTGAAAGCCTTAAGCATACACTAAAATTAGATATTCAAATACTTTTTCTATCAAATCCATAAACTTAGGGTTTCCTTAATAGGTTAATAACAAGATATCCCTAAATCATAGTGCATAAAATAATTGATAGCTTATATCTATGCCCAAAATAACTACCACCATTGGTAAGCATAAAACTAAATATCCAATAAGCAGAACATGAAGAATATTTTATTGCATTTCATTAATAGGAAAGAGTAAAAATCATAGTTATTTTCCATTATTTTGAAATTAAACCTTACATACATTAGTGCTTCAAAATGTTAACATGTAGAGAAGCTTGGTGATTTTTCTCTTAAACCAGAGAGACATAGATATGCTATCAAAGCTTGGTAATGGTTGTACAGCTTCCACCACCTTATTAAGAGAGACAAAATGCACACAGTAAGGATCATAAAAATTTAAATAGCCTAAGATATAAAAATAAAAATAACCAATAATGATCTTTGAAAAGTGGATAATCCCTCTTTTTATACAAATTTCTCACCCATTTACAATTTGTAATATTACAAACTTTTAATCAAATATAAAAATTTGACCAAGATGCTCCTGATGGAATATGATCTTTGTCATGCCTGAAATCTCATACCCTTATAAGGTAATGATTATAGTGATTTCCTGTACATGTAATGATGAATATTTCAAATAAAACCTTGATTTCCTTGGCCAAACATCCATTACATCTAGGTTTGAGGGAGAATATTCCATTGGGAACAAAAACAACTCTTTGTCTTCATATGTAACCACTTGGCCATGATTTTGATCACTCATTTACTTAAATTTAAACTTTTGGATATCTGGCCTTCCTCTTATGCATGCTAAAGAACACCTATTGCCTTGGTATGATAGACTTAGATTGTAATGGAAGATCCATAGTTTTTTGAGATATATCCTTGGAATGACCCACCTTGGCCTTACAAACCTTGCATCATTCCTTCAATGGAGGTGTTTTAAATAGGAAAAATATTAGAAAATGTAATACTTAGTTAATTTTTTACCTTTCTCACCTTTTTGCTTCAACATACCTTTTCCATGCTTGCCTTTTTTCACTTTTGGATTCTTAGGGTTGCCATCAAAATTTTATGATGCTTAAGTGAAAATTTCACCCTTTTTTCCTATGGGAAACATGGGGTCCTATTTTTAATTTTGCACTTCCTTTGTATGGTGAGAATATGGAACTTAGTTGTAACTTTGCAACCTGGCCAAAAACTAGAAGTCAGTATTACATTTGCAATTTACAATTCTAAAACTTGCAATCTAGAGTTGTAGTTCCCCTAAAAAGTTCATCTATAAACTTGGGAACTTCAAGTAAATTTTTTAATTTTAAATAATGCATAATTTTATTTCACTTCGAAACTTATGCAGTCACTTTTGACATCATGTTAACTTGCATGTAGGAGATATGTGAATTGAATTTGGAATTTGTACATTTACAAAAAGAAAAATTGTATTCCTCTTTGAAATATCTTAGAGACCTCAATTTTAGTTGACTTCAATTCCATTCCAATCTTGAAGAATAAATATCTAGAAAAATAGAGGAGGGTATCCAATCATTTTTGTTGCCACTAATAATTTACATTTGTATAAACTTATTTTATAATGAATTTAACATATTGAACAAGGATGATATCTTTCATGTTTTATTGGTTCAAATCCCTCAACTCAGTATAATGTAAATGAATCAATTTCTATATCTTGCCTTTTAGTATATTCAAGCATACAAGTCCCTTGCCTTGATGTAAAAGTAAGTTTTTACACACTATCAGTGTTTAAATTTCTTAACAGAGTAGCCTAAAAACATCTTTAGGTGCCATATTTATCCTTGTCATGAATATAATTCTTTACTAAGACATCCTCTTGAATATCTAAAAGTGAAACATCTGTAGAGTCATCAATAACAAATATAACAACTTCATTTATTTTTAAATGTAGTCCACATCCATCACAAGAGATATTATTCCTAGTTTTACCATTTCTAATAAGATACTATTGTATTTAAGAGTAAAATTGGTTAATTTTGATAGTATTTCAATAAAACACTTTTTAATTTTATGTTTTCTGAAGATGTTGAAGCATTAAACCTTGGAACAAAATGGTCATTATAAAAAGACATATATTGCTAAGGATATGAAGTTGGAGGTGGGGTGAGAGTGTGTTGTGCCAGAAGTGGAGGAAGGGAGTTGTGTCTATAATCATCACCATTCAAAATATCAAATATATATATTAAGTCAACATCATTTTATCTCTACTTTGCATGATATATATTGTTACTATGAAGGTGATAACCCATGATTATTGTACCAGAACTAGAAAATCCTCTAGAAAGTATCTTCTCTTGATCAAAGTAATAAAGAATTTGTTCACTACATCCTTATCTAGACATCCTACATTATCTACTATAACAATTTCCCCAATCCTTAGGAAGATTTTAGTTAAATGGATCTATTCACCACTTAGAGAAAGTAAAATCTTATTATCAACTCAATGATGAGTTACATCAACAAGATTATTTCTACTACCTTTTCCACCATTCTTGGGAGCAATATTAATTGTATTCCCTATAAAAAGGAATGGAACTAGAATACCATCTATATTGATCATATTCAAAGGATCTTAGAATGCTCCTAGGTTAGTAATCTTTGCAACCCACCTTTACAATTTTGAGTTAGTATTCCATTAAGATAGATCACAGATAAATATGATACCACTGATTTGTGAGTAGAAAAGTGATTGACAATATTTATAGTGCTCATGTCCACACACATCTTAAATGCTTATCTCTAATGTTATTTAACCTAAAAAAATCACGTGGACTTATATATACCAGATCAATGACTTAAAAAAGTGCTTTCAACATGCCCACATATCTGGGAATGTCTCACGCATTTTTCAAGCCAATAAACTTGTGATATGAACTATTTTTTCTACCATATTTTATTCCTCATAGGCTTTGGATGTGTGTTTTCATTTTGTAAGCAATAGCACTTGTTTTTTCCTCCTTCACCTTATTTATCCACCATAATTTTCTTCTCCATGTGGTCAATAGCTATGTAGCAGGTTTTGGAAGTCTATCAACAATTTTCAACTTGCATTTTTGAGACTTACTTCTAGTATTTGTTTTTCCCACTAAGATCCTTATGGGATTGGGATATAATATTTCATTTCATAATTTTCAAATTTAATTTTTTTTTTTGGTTTTGAAAACTCCATTGAGCTCCCACATGTATCTTAAGCCTTGCCAAAATTTATAACATTGTATTATCTACTTAACCTTTCATGTGGATTTCCTGAATGGCATAGGATGCCTCTTCAACTTTCAAACCCTCCACTTGAATCCTAAAAACCTATGGCATGATTTAAAACTTTTATTTGACTTTACCTTGCTACAATTTTCATTTATCTTTACCCCATGTTGACAAGTTGATGCCATTGGTATGGGCTTGAAATTTTCAAAAAAAAATTATTCAGACATGGACCTTTACATGTACTACCCCTACATGGGAATCAACTATTTATTATTAGTATCCATTCTAAAATACTATCCTCCATATGGGATACCTCTATGGCTGGATAAACATTAATATATACCCTTTGATGTGAGTTGTGGGTTTGGGAAACTAGCATGCAAATTACAAATTAAAATTTAAAGAAGTGTGTTTTAAAATTTGCTTTCCCAACCAAGATCTCATGGGATTGGGAAATAGGAATGAAAATTTTACATTAGATAAAGCTAATTTTAGCATTAAAAACTGTACCAATTCCCATATGGACCCACGCTTTACCATATTTAAAAAATTAGCTTTATTTTCTTTGACCTTTCCACATGCCACTTATCCAATTAAAAGCTTGTGATATGAAATCTTTTCCAATCTTAACTTCCACATGCTCTCAATTTATATTCCCTTTTGGCATGGATATAAAAATATATGTGGATCTTTGAAACTTCCCACATGCTAACAATTTTACTCTTTTTTCTACCAAGAACATGTTATAGGATTGGGAAGTTAAGAATCCATTTTCAACTTGTATTTTCAAGAAAAATTTTGGTAGGTTGATTTCCCATGTCAAAGATGTATCACTTACTGAGCTTCTCCTTCACGTTGATAAGTGGTATTGGGACAGTTGAATTCACTTTGTAAGTTACATTTTTAATAATTGATTTTGGCATATTGCTTCTCATGTTCATATTTACTCAGAGTTTGGAGTTCCATGCATCCTAAAACTAATGTCATTATAAAAAATGAAAACACAAGACTTTAGCTAGAATTGGGATTACACAGGGTTTTTACAACTCAATTGCAAAAATAGGATTTGATGACTTTGGGTAAACAATTGTAGATAGGATTAAGAACTAAATAATCAAGCATTAATATCTCAACAAGGGCACAAATTAATCATTGTATTTCTGGGCACTAATACTGGCTCTTTCTTAGGGATGTACACCCCCTATGAGTGTACAAAGAACCCCAAAAAATAAGAATATGTGTCAATCCCTTGGGCTATAGAGTCAAAATTATATAAAAATATTAGCAAACACCCATGGAAACTCAACCAAATTAGGTCAAACCATAAAAAATAGATAAAGAGGATATTAAAATGAAAACATGATAAAAAAAACACCAAAAATAACTATACAAACTAGGCCCAAAGTAGAGGGGAAACGAAATAACAAGCAATAAAACTATACACAATACAATACTATACACAATTACAGACTTATTCTAGGAAGTGTTTTAGATGTCTGACATTAAATTGTAGATCCATTATCTCACCATTAAGGTCTCTAAATAATAAAGAGTGTTTCCCAATCTTGAGGTCAATAGAATAGGGACCCATCCATAAGGCTTCAAATTTTCCATGTTTGCCTTTCTCCTCATGCCTACTTTCCCAAACTAGAACCAAATCACCTTCTTGAAATTTTCTTGGAAAAAACTTTCTATCAAATATCATCTTATGTCTTTCCTTTAACATTAGGTTCCTCTTATGAGCTTGTCTTCTAGTTTCATCAAGCTCAACAATCTGGTTCATTCTACTTTCATAGTGGTTGATTTCCTCATCTTCCTCTAGTTGTTACATGAATTGATAGGTTGGAAACTATAAACACAGAGTAAAAATAGCTTGATATCCATAAACCAACTCAAAATGTATTTTACTTGTAAGTCTCTTATGTGTGATATTATCATCTTATAAGGCAAACTTCATGTATTCACCCCACTTCTTATTGGCTACCAAAGTTTTTTTATTAGTTTTGAGCAAGTTCTTGTTAATGGATTCTACTTTCTCATTCCCCTAAGGGTTGTAATTGGAATCATAAGATAATTCAATACCATACTCTTTACATAATGCCACCAAAGTCTCAACTCTAAAATCATGATATTATTAGTAATTACTTTGATAGGAACATCAAATCTACAAATAATTTGATTTAATAAAAATTTCATAATCCCCTGGTGTGTACACTTCTTTTTAGGGGTTGATTCAACCCATTTCACGAAGAATTCATTTGTAACCAATATCTATCTATCTTTATGTCTTGATTAATCAATAATTTACCCAATGAAATCCATTCCCCATTGTCTAAGTGGGCCTTTAATCATCAAATGTTGTAAACGAAGAAAACTAAAAGATTTTAACCTTCCAAAAAAGTGTTGATTTTCATTGCATTTTATAACTTTATAAGCAACATCCTTGAATAGTGATGTCCATAAATAACTAGCTCTAAATAAATTATGAGCTATAACTTTAGGTGCAAAGTGACCAATGCATACTCCACTATGGAAGTCCTCAATCATATCAATATTTTATTTTTCTTCAATGCATCTTAAGAGAACCCCATTCCAATTCTTCCATGTCAATCTAATTTTAGTCAAAAGATATTTTTGGGAAATAAGTTTGATACTTCTCCTTTGGTTTTTATCCAAGTTAGGTGGAAAATCTAGCTTTTGCAAGTAGTAATCAATGTCTTTATACCATGAAGATATGTTAATTCTACTCAATAAATCATCAAAGTTGAAAACAAAAGTGTTTACCTCAATAGCTTGGAAATTGGTCTCAGTCATGAGCTTGGCTAGACCCATCCCTCTCAATCACATGGTGGTCAAAATATCCACATCATATTCTTGCAACTTGTTGACCCAATTGCATCTCTTAATGGATGCTTCAATTTGAGTCAAGATGTCTTTGACCATTATATGTGGATGTATGCAATAATATTCAAACTCAAAATGTAAGTTATGAGCATCTTAATATCCTTCAAGAGAGAGAACACTTGTTTTACCATGATTGTGTGATTTAGTTCAAAACCTTGGATATATTTTGTAACTAGAGTTATGGACTATTCATGACCGTCTTCATTCTTTTACAAAAAGACAACAACTAAGGTATTATGTGGTGCAAATGCTTTAGTGTAATCATTACTAACCAAAATAGGGGCATATTTTGATTCTTATTTGATGTCATTGTATGCTTACATGGCCTTCTCCTCCCAGTTTATGGTTTGGTATTTCTTCAAAATAAAAGTAATTTTAAAATAAATCTATGCAAAATTGGACACAAGCCATCTTAGAACGTTAATTTGTCCAAAGAATGATCAAATTTCCTTCTTGGAATATGGGATAGGCACCTTATTAATGGCTTTTACTCATTTGGGATCAATCATGACAACATCCTTAGACACTATATGTCCCAACAACTTAGCCTTTTATACTTTGAAATGACACTTCTTATGATTAAGGGAAATTTTAAATTCCCTACATCTAATGAATAATTTATCTAAATGCTCCAAATGCTCCTTTATATTATTTGAGTACATGATAATATCATCATGATACATAGCTATAAAATTGATAATTACTGCTAAAAATGTGATGTCTATAGCTCACTAAAATATTACACTGAGATTCATTAACCTGAAAGGCATCCTCGTGTAAACATACATACCATAAGGAATTATGAATGCAATATTGGGTCTCTCATATTACTTCACCATAACCTGATTATAACCTATGAAACCATATAATATGGATAACATTTTTGATTTAATAACACTTTGTAGTAGGTTAGCCATATTAGACAAGGGTTAATTTTCCTTCAAATAAGCTTTATACAAATTCCTAAAATCCACACACAAGCAGATTTTTCCATTTTTCTTTTTTGTATGGAGTAAGTTCTCCACCCATGATGAATACTTGATGGGCTAAATAATTCTACCATCCCTTAGATTCCTTAACTCATCCCACATCTTGGTGGCCAAGATGGGGTTAATAGGAACTTTGTTCTACCTAAAAGGGTTGCTATCAAGCTCTAATGGGATGACATGTAAAAAAAGATCTTCCCCATATGCTTTAAATTTAGAATAAAACTAAGCCAAATAGTCCTTGTATTTATTTCGCAACTACATGTTAGATTTCTTCTCGACTGCACTTAGGTGAGTACCCAGCCAATCTTTCTTTGGATTCTCATGAGAACCCAAATTACACTCAGTCACATCTTTTGAAATAAATAAGTTTTAAATTTTGATTTGGTCCACTCCATTAAAATATGCCTCAAAACTCACCAATCCACTAGGGAGAGTGTTTTTATTTCACTGAATGATGTCCTTCCCAAACAAGGTTTCTTTTCTATCACAAACCTGAACCATGGATTCCATGTCTATCAGTTGATCTTGAAACTCATATTCATATTTTAGAAACCTCTAATCTATTCATCATCATCAAAAACTTACCATAGATGAATATTTTCTGGGATTTAAGGCCTAACAAGCACCTCCACTTGATATTGATAATGAGGGTTCATATTTTCAATATCAAATTGATCATCTAACCTTACAACTTTTTCAACTTCTTTACTAAAACTTCTATCATGATAGAAAATGTTAAAAGCATCAAAAAACTCTAACAAATCCCATTCAACATTTTCTTACTATTTCAACCTTTTATTATTGGTGGCATAAGCATTTTGAACCTGCTTAACCACTAGCTAAGAATCACCCTTTACAATTAGACTTATAATTCTATGTTCGTATGAAATCTATAAACCAAGCAAGAGTCCCTCATTCTCAGTAGTATTGTTTATACACTCAAAGGAAAGCTTGAAAGAAAAATTGAAACATTTACCATTAGCGGCATAGAATACAATCCCATCTCCATTTCCAAGATTAAATTAAGCCTCATCAGTCTTTTCAAACTTCACGTTCATTGTCAAACCAAACATCAAGAATAGGTAGTTGTTCAACAACATCCACATTCCCAATATAGTTATCCAACTCCGCATCCATGTACAATACTTTATTCAAATCTCATTTTAGATCTTCAAATACATACAACATCTTCAGATCCCTATGAAGTCTAACCATCCTACCCTTCAAAGAAATGGTGGCATAAGAAAGGTTTACCTACACACTTCCACCCATGATAACAACCCATTTTCATGATAGTAACATCCCCCACTTAAGTGGGTAGTCTAAAACTACTGTATCTATATTCAAATACTTACATATTTAAACTACCAACTATACTACAAACCCTTTAAATTATCCAAAAATTGTCACCTTTCACAAATCCATGACATAAGACTTATAAAGGTTGATGTGATATTTACTCCAAGGTCATTTAGGACACCCACTAGAATCATGTTACAAGAAGCTCTAGAATCAAACATGTATTTGTGAATAATCAAACCATTAATCAATAGGGTTATGTAAAATAGACCCACATTTAGCTAAATGTACACCAATTTAGTCCACAAATAAACATCGGATGTAGGATCAATAACCTCATACAATTCATCATCATCATTTGGGGGTGTTTGGGGTGAAGTCATTTCATTTTTATCTATACCCGCACCAAATTCCAAATACTTAAATGCCCTCTTCCTATGTTTAGGTATTCACAATACCTCAACAATTAACATGGTGATTTTTAGTTGACTCAAAACATGGGCCATATCATGCATGCAATACTAAGTAAGGGGAGTATTAGGATGAAGGATAATAACACCTTCATCTGGAATACAATCATTCAAAGTCAAAGGTGGGATTAGTTGAAATGAATTAGAATTTTTAATAGTAGTTTTCAAGGGTAGATTTATTCTAACATCACTCACACCCTTAGGAATAATAGATAGCAATGGTACTATATTCTTAGGTGGAACACCTCTTGGTTTAAAAATTTGGGAAAAAAGTGCTAATTTATAAATATTAGGGACTATTCTATCTTTATTTAGATCTTTACTTACATCCCCTACCCTTAGATTTATAGGGATAGTCTATTGAGGAGCATCACCTTATTTCTTGATTCTTAGACCATATTATTTCACTTGGGCAAATGTTTCATTAATTAACATATTTCTATCCCCAATTAAAGGAATTCCCCCATCACATTTCTTAATCATCATGGATCACAAAAATGAAAAATCATGATTGGTTATTTCATACGCTTGTGTCATATTAACATCACAAACAACTTCAAGAGTTAGGAAACATATTTTTTTTACTACACTCCAAAACTAATCAGAAATAGTAGCACTTAAAAATTCTATGGAGGTAGAAATTTTACCTTGGGAGAATTGACAATCAATCATAAAAATCTCATAATCATTAGATGCAAAATTAGGTTCTTTTGCATCTTCATCAATCCATTCAACATCAAAAGGAGGATGTTATCACAAGGAGAATGTGGAATGAAACATTTATCACACCAAACCATATCAAGGTCATCATTTAAAACATTCACATTGGCATTTAATAGATTAGAAACTTATTTTACAACCCATCTATTTTGATTTGTATCATTTCTTTCATCATGGGTAAGCCTCTTCCCTCTATAATTATACCTAATGTAGAAATCAAGCCTTCCTTGTATTTGATTTATATTTGTAGTTCTCTCCTAAATTATAGACCCATGAGGTATCCCCTTCTCATCCCTATCTAACTCTTAGGACATCTTTTTGATAGTGGAGGCCAAATTTTTCAAAGTTTCCTCAAGATTAGTTCCCTTAGTGGACTGAGTTTATTTTAGATTGATTAACTTTACATCAACCCACTTATTAAAATGTTTACCCACAACCTTTATGTTGTTCTCAATTTGGATGGCCATATTGAATTCCAATCTCAAGTTTGTATGAGCCTTATCTCTCAAGTAATACACAACCTTCTTGTCAAAGGCATAATAATATTTAATTAAGAAGGTTGTATCACTTAGCCTAATGCTCTCAAAAAACTTCATCATAGTCTTATTATATCATGTATTAAAATATTGCACACACTCATTAGGGTTCTTATTATTTTTTAAAATTTTGACAAAAGAAACCTATGATCAATCCTATCACCATATTGAATTTTTAAAACATTCTTCATTTCTTCCCATGAATCAATGCATCCATGAGGAAGGGAGTTGAACCACTCATCTGAATCTTCTTCAAGTATGTGCAGAAATAGCTTAGTGAAAACATACTCATGATCAACCTCATAATATTCAATGATAATGTGAAAGGCCCTCAAATGTTGATCAATAGTCACTACATTATTCCCTTAAAACTTTGGAAGGAGGTTCCTTAATTCATTTAGAAATTCATTAGGATAACCTTCCATTTCATCAAAATTGATCGGTCTAAATCTCAGAATCCTAAATGTAGGATGCTTATCTCATTTTGATCCTTGTGCCTCATGATTGGGCTAATGGTGGGATTAATATCAAATGTCAAAGGGCTATGAGGGGATGAGTGAGGTGGATTTGGTGGATGAAACCTAGGAGGAGATTCAACTAGTTGAGAAGGTACTAGGTGATAAATATGACTATAAGGTTATAAACTATTAGGAGAACTATGATAATATTAGATAATAAGAAGCTCAATAAATAAAATATTAGGTGTACTAGAATATTTATAGTTCAAACACTCCTTTGTAGCTGAACTTTGTATTCCAATTGGCCTCCAAACTTATCTCCTTTTTCTTTGATGAATACTTAAGGGTGAGACAAGCTGCCTAGATGAGTCACCTTTGAAGGATGATCTCAGTCCTTCTAGATTTGCAAATACAGAGAACACTCATAACTAGAAGAGTTGAAAATGGGCACTAGTCATACTTGAAACTAGATGATATATTGGAGTCACAACTGGAAGAAAACTTATAGAATATAATAGTTAAAAAAACATGTGATACATACTGAAACTATACTTTGCTGAAAATAATGATGAGATGTCAAAGCAAAGATATCAAAAATTTAAGATTTGTGTTTAATGGGAGAAAACACCTTAAAACATGAATAAGTTATATCCCTTTACAATAAATCAACATATGTCAATTTATCAAATCTTTCACATTCCCAACAATGTCCCCATTAGAGTGTTGTTTAATTGATGACCCAAAGTAAGAAAACACACTCAAATAACCTCAAATTTCAAACACATGAGATACTATGGATAAACTATCTAAAATTATGACATTGAGGTTAATGTATAAAATATTCCAAGGTAGAGAACTTGACAACCTAAGATTATATATCTCCCTGCAATAGACCTTAACAACACAAATGGTAAGGTATGTCCCTAGAAATGGTGCCAACAAAGTGTTGGTTGCTAGTTATACACTTACTACACTCAACCCTACACATTTGCATAGTACGGAAAATGAAGATGAAAAACCCACAAATATGTCATTATAACCAAGGAAGGGTTTAGCATCAGGATGGAATGAATGTAGATAATGACTGGAAGACATTGATATAGGGTATGGTTAGCTCCCTACTACATTTGGCTCTACCTAAACCAAGGTGAGAGGACATAATTAGTATCTTTCTCACATGGAGGGATACTACAATTCAATCTTTATGGTTATTATTAGTTCATAAGAACACAAATCTGATTATAACATAACCAAGTTTCCATAGTCTAATTGGGAGGATTTGTCACATAGAATGAACAAATGCTCTAGACTAGACATAAGCTATTAAATATAGATGTAAATATGATTAAAACCTTCATTTTAAAGATATTTTTAACAATAGAAGGATAAATGGATTACCGTCATGTTGTTCTTTAAAGCATAAAACATATATACATTTTATATATGCATGATTTATACATCTGCAAGTAAATAACACTTAACATATTCAATAGGGTATATTCTTTGCAGGCTATAATAGGGTAGGATGATTTAAGTAGTTAGAAAAGAGTGGTGTGGTGGTGTGGTTTTAAAAAATTGTAGGATCCCCTTCAACAAGCATGCCATCATTCATTTGTAAAGATATAGAAGATTGAAATACAAGCTAAGGAAGATAACATGAAATATTATCATCTATTGGTACCAATACCATGAAAATATTTAGATGATTCTTGAAACCCTACATCATACACTATAAGTAGAGATTTAAATGCTTTTCCTATCAAATTCATAAACCTAGGGTGCCCTTAATAGGTTATCAACAACATATCCCCAAATCATAGTGCATAAAGGAATTTACAACATAGATCTATGCCCAAAACAAATACCACCATTGATAAACATAAAACTAAATACCCAATAAGCAGAGAATGAAGAATATTTTATTGCATTTCATTAATATAAAAGAGTAAAAATCACATCTATTTTCCATTATGTTGAAATTAAGCCTTAAATAAATATGTGTTTCAAAATGTTGACATGGGGAGTAGAATGGTAACTTTGTTCTTTAATAGGGGAGACATAGACATGCTCTCAGATATTTCTAATGGATATACAACTACAACCACCTTAGCAAGAGAGACAAAATACACAAAATAGGGATCCAAAATTTTGATAGGTCCTAAGACCTAGAAAGAACAAAAACTAATAACCTTTGAAAAGAGGATAAGCACCCTTTTTATACACATTTCTCACCCATTTGAAATTTTTAATATTGAAAAGTTGAAATCATATCTAAAAATTATACCAAGATGCTCTAGCTAGAGGATGCTCTTTGTCATGCCTAGAAGCTCATTCCTTTGCAATGGAATGATTCTAGTAACTGCCTGTCCATGTAATGATGAATATTTCAAATAAACCCTTGATCTCCTTGGCTAGAAATCCATTATATTTGGGTTTGAGGGATAATAGTCCCCTTGGAATTAAAAAAAATCTTTATATTCATGTGTAACCACTTGTCCATGCCTTTGACCATTCATTTTCGTATCTGTAACCACTTGTTCATGCCAAAGAACACCCATTGCCTTGTTCTGATGGTATTAGATTACAATACAAGATCCATGGTTGTTTGATAAATATCATTAGACTGGCCCACCTTGGCCTCATAAACCCTATAGCATTCCTTCTGTGGAGGTGTTTGAAATAGGGAAAATATTACAAAATGCAAAACATAGTTCATTTTTTACCTTTTTCACCTTTTTCTTCATCGTGCCTTTTCCACACTTGCCTTTTTTCCCTTCTAACTTTGTAAAGTTTCCACCAAAAATTTATGATGCTTAAGTGCATTTTAACCCATTTCTTCCTTATGGGGAACTTTGGGTCCAATTTTCAAATTTTTGCTTCCTTTGTATGGAAATAATCTAGAGCTTAGGTGCAACTTTGTAAGTTTACATAAATCTAGAAGTTAGCAACACATTTACAATTTTTAATCTGGAGTTTTAGTTCCCCTCAAAATTTACTTCATGGACTTGGGAACCTCAAGTGAAAATTTGAAACTGTAAAAATGCAAAATTGGAATTGACTTGAAAACTTCCACCTTCACTTTTGATTACATGTTGACTTACGAGTGATAGACATCTGAATGCAATTTGTAAGCAAATTTGTCAAATTCAAAATTGCCCTCCTCTTTGAAATCTCCTAGAGACCTCCATTTGAGTTAAATTTTCTTCCATTCCAATCTTGAAGTATAAATATCTAAAAAAAACCAAAGGAGGGTATCTAATAATTGTTATGGTCACTAATAATTTACATTTGTATAAACTTGTTTTTTAATCAATGCAACAAATTTAACAAGGATGTTATCTTTCATGTTTTATTTGTTCAAATCCTTCATTTCAGTTTAATAGAAATGAACCAACTTCAATATCTTGTCTTTCAATATATTTAAGCATACAAGTCCCTTTCCTTGATGTACAAGTACATTTTTACACACAATCAATGTTTGAATTTCTTAGTAGAGAAACATAAAGACATCTCTAGGTTCCATATTTATCCTTGTCATGAAGAATTATTTACTAAGACATTATCTTGAATATTCACAAATGGGCCATCTTCATAGTCATTAGTGACAAATATACTATATTATTTTCATTATCAAGATAGTCCACATCCATCATAAGAGAGATTAATCATGACCTTTCCATGTCTAATAGGGTACTATTGTCTCTAAGATTCAATTTTTTTAATTTTTCTAGTATTTTAATAGCACACTTTTTCATTTTATAGTTTCTAAAGAAGCTGAAGAATTAAACCTTGGAATAAAATAATCATTAGAGAAATAAATAACTTGTTTGAGATATGAAGTTGGAGGTTGGGTGAGAGTGCATTATGCTAGAAGTGAAGGAAGGGAGTTTTATCTATAATCATCACCATTTAAAGTTAAAAATATCTATATTAAGTCATTGTCATTTGATCTCTACCTTGCATGATATATATTCTTACTAACATGGGGGATAACCTGTGATTTGTGTATCAGAACTGGGAAATCCTCTAGAAAGTATCTTGTCTTGATCAAAGTTATAAATATTTTGTTTACTGCTTCCTTTTCCAGATGACCTACATTAGTTATTGTAATAAGACCCTCACTCATTGGGAAGCTTTAAGCTAATGGAATTCCTCACCATCTTGGATAAAGTAAATCCTACTTCTTAACCCACTAATGAGTTACATCAACAATATTACTACTGCTACCTTTTCCATCATACTTGGGAGCAATTTTAGTTTCCCAGGTCTTCATGGCATTGGGAAATAGGAACACAATTTTCACATTGGATAAAGTTTATTTTTGATATTGAAATCTCTACCAACTCCCATATGGACCCATGCCTTACCAAATTTAAAAACATTCTTTTATTTTCTTTGACCTTTCCACGTGGAACTCATCCACTTAAAATCTCATAATTTGAAATTTTTTATAATCTTAACTTCCACGTGGACTCAATTTATATTCCATTTTGGCATGGGTATAGAAATTTACATGTCTCTTTGAAACTTTCCACACACTGACTATTTGACTTTTTTTTTGCCAATCACATGCTACAGGCTTGGGAAGTTCAAAAGCAATTTGTAATTTATAATTTCAAGAAATTATTTTTTTAGGTTTATTTCCCACATCATAGATAGGTCCTTTGTTGGGTTTCTCCTCCATGTTAACTGACATGATTGGGAGATTTTGCTGCACCTTGAAAGTTAAATTTTTACTATTTGATTTTGGCATGTTGCTTCTCCCATTCAAATTTTTGAAAACTTTGGAGTTATGTGGATAATAAAACCAAAGTTATTATAAAACACAAAAATGCTAGATATTAGCTAGAATTGGGATCGCTCAGGGTTTTTTACAACTCAATTATGAAAATAGCATTTGATGACTTTGGGTAAAGACTTGTAAATAAAAATAACAATTAAACATTCTGACATTAATATATAGACAAGGGCACCAATTTCTCAGTGTAATTTTGGGAATTAACACACTCCATCTATTTTAAGAGATTGTAGTTGACAGTTCCTACATGTTATATAACTGGTAGATTTTATGATCCAATAGGTAATGAGAATGCAACTCGATGCATAGGCAGAAGGGATTAAGGACATGATGTGGAGTAATAACATATTAGGCTTAGTAGGTGTTATTTCCATTCTTATAAATTATCGAGGGTAAACTCACATGTGCCATTGGTATTCAATTCATTGTGCCAAGTATCAAACATAAACTATGCAAGCCATTTTGAATGTATAAAATTTATGACGTGTTTCATCAAATTCACTAGATTTTATTTTGCTTTGCAATCCTCCTTCCAAAAAATTTGTAATATTCAATTGGATGAATTAGTTATCCAAGGCCTACTAAAATATTTTATTTTCAATGTGATGTTCCAGGCCTACAACATTTACATAAAGTTTGATGAAGGCTATGATGAAAATGATGAATACAAAGAGGAATGCCAACAAAAATGTCTATGTCAAACTACATAAACATATAGAGCCCACTTACTTTCCACTTTTCATCATTGAAAAAGGTACACTTATGTGTACATATAAAAGTTTCAATGTAATAAAATACTATTTTGTTAGCTTTGTGAACTCTCACATAAATAGGTAAAGATAATGTCTACACCTAAATTACTCTTGTCTGATGCCTAACATCTCAAAGGGAAAAAATTTGATGCATGGAAGATGAATATATAGATGATTCTTTAATTCAAATAATTATGGGGCATCTTCATTGACATAGTAATTCATTCTACTGGAGATGATGAGATAATGAAATATGACAAGTCAAATGCTAAATAATTGATATTGATCACTGTTAGAGTCATTGTTGATGTTCAAAATTGTATTAGAGATGCATCAACATTGAAGAAGGCTTCAAAAATTATTTCCTCTATTTACGAGACCACGAAGAAAACTAAGATCATCCATCCACAATGCAAGGTTCATAATCTTAGCATGAAAGATGGATATAAAACTGAGGATTTCTTACATCAGGTGGTAGAACTTCAAGAATAGCTAGTTACACTTGGAGAAATGATCGAAGACAACCTATTAGTTTCGATCACATTAAGAGCTCTTCACTCTTAATTTTGCACATTATTTAGGACACTAAATATTATAACGTAATTATTGTATTTCAAATAAATATTAAATTTAATTTAATAAGAAGAATCCATCCAATATGTACAACATGAGTTCAAGGATAAATTCCTAATTTTTAAGCAACATGGTTCAAAGTTCCTAAATGGACCACCAATGCAGTCAAAATAATAATAGAAGTCTAAGAAGGAAAAATTATGGTGTCATATTTACCACACCAAGACACATGACACTGATCACTACTAGTATAGTACCTTAACACAAGGAACATATAGTCAATTGGGCACATCCAAAGGAGATGATTCACATAAATCAAATGACATCCTTAATGATGGAAGTACTAAAAACATGTAGTGTAACAACATCAACTAGAAAAAGATGGTGCATTTGAGGAGGAGGTACAATTAAGAGTATATTATTGTGAATATAAAAATAAAGTAATTGTCTCCAAACCTTGTCATCAATAATTAATGTTTGGTTGATTGACTCTAGCACCATAAAGCATATGATAGGATGCAAGGAACTCTTCGATTCATTGACAAATCAACCCACTAGAGAATGGGTTCAAATTGAAGATGATAAGGAATATGTTATATAATTAATTATAATTATCACCATTCTTCTTAGGATGAAAATTTTTACTCTCATAATGGTATGATAGGTCCCTAACTTGATAAAAAATCTCTTCTCTATAAGTTAGCTATTGAATAACAAGGTTAAGGTGAAGTTTATGATCAATAATGGCTCCAATCTTATCTCCTCTCATGGGAAAGTATGGTAATTACTAGAGGATTTTTGAAGGATCATTTATTTTCCCTAGATGCAGTTTCAACCGATGCAGTGGTTCTCTACCTCTACGATAGAATCTAATGCTCTTTAGCATTATTGATATGGGCACCTTTCTATTGGATCCTTATATTAGCTTAGCTCTATGGCTATGTTAAATGAAATTCATTAGTTATATCATTCCTTACCTGTATGCCCTGGATGCCTTATCGACAAATAACATAGGGTTCTATTTAAGCCAAGTTGATCACATGCCAAGGATCATCTCAATGTGTTAAATACTAAAAATGTGTGGATCCAAGCCTACTTAGTTTTAAGGATTCAATTACTTCTTACTATTCATTGATGATTTATATCAAAATACATGGGTGTTATTTCTCAAGAAGAATAATGAATCCATTGTTCATTTTAATTTATTATACTAGCTTGTTGTTACCCAATTAGGGAGACCTTTTCATCTCCTCTGCTCAAATCAATGGGCAGAATTCACATCAAATGCGTTCTTGGAATTCTTGAAGTAACACAGCATCAAAAAAAATATAAATTCTCCCTATACACCTTAACATAATGGAATTATAGAGCAGCAAAATCATTTAGTCATGGAGATGGCTCATTGCATGCTTTCCACTATGAAGTTAGAGGCACCATTCTAGGTAGAAGTAGTTCAGATAATCGTATATATTCTCAATACGAAACCTGTAAATATATTGAAAGACAAGACACTAGAAGAGGTATGGATTGGTCATAAACCTTTGATCTCCCATATAAGAGTATTCTATTGTACAACATTTATCCATGTTCTATCTAATAAGATATCAAAAAATATCAAACTAAAGACACTCCAATGCCTTATATTGTGGTATAGTACTACCTCAAAAGTATATAATCACATGGATCCTGAGACAGAAGATTTATGAAATTTAATATGTGGTTTATGATGTGTCATCATTTGACTCATTACCATACGAGTCGGAACATACCACCTCTCATAAACTCTATTATATTCTAGATACTTCATCATGAGTTCAGATTAGAAGATAGGTGAGAAACAAAATTAATCTCACACTAATGAGTTTAGTAGTTGAAACAATTGAACCAAATATAATTAGAGAGACTTTATGTTAGCCTCAGTGGAATTAGGCTAAGGATGCTAAATATGAGGCCCTCATAAAAAATGGTACATGTGAAATTTTCAATCTACCTATAGGAAATAAATCTATTGTGTACAAGTGGATTTTCAAGATAAAATACAAGGAAGATGGATCCATCAATAAACACAAAGAATGAATTGTTGCAAAGGGGTATACCCAGTAATAAGAAATTTATTATGAGGATACCTTTTTACCACTACTAATATCATACCATTAGCATTTTTTTGTGCATTGCAAACATGAAATATATGGATGTTTTAAAGATGGATGTTAAATGTGCAATCCTAAATGGTGATCTTAAATAAGAAGTGTACCTGACCCATCTAGAAGGCTTCATTGATAAACAACATCAAAAAAATGTATGTCATATAATTAAGTCACTTTATGGATTTAAGAAATCACAAGGGATATTATACATTAAGATAAATGGTCATCTATTTTAGCATCGATTCATTTGTAGCCCCTCAAATTTAAATTTGTATGTCAATAAGGTAGGAATAGATATTGTCATTCTGATTTTGTATGTGGATTATCTTTTGACCACATGAAATTTAGATGATCTTGTTGAAAAATTAAATAATGACTTGAAGAAATCCTTTGACATGGAAGACTTGAAGCTACTTCATTATTTTCTTGAATTGGAGATATATCAAAAGAATAATCACATTTTTGTCTCATAGATGAAATATGCTAAGACACTACTTGATAAATATAGGATGATAGATTGTAAACCAATGTGAACTGTGATGGATAAAGGTTTTAAATTATCCTAAATTTAGGATTGACCTCAAGTAGATGAAACTCACTACATGAAACTTTTCTGGAGTCACATTTACTTGACATATACAAGACCAGATATATGTTTCATTATTAGCTATCTTATGAAATTTATGTAGGAGCTAAAGAAGTGTCATTCGGTTGGAACAAATCACATTTTGAGATATGTCCAATGTATAATATACTATGGTCTACAATAAAATAAGAAATCACATTTATTTTTACATGGTTACATAAACTTAGACTATGTTGGATATGTTGATGATAGGAAAACAACTTTAGGATATATCTTTCATCTCGCATCTGGACCATTTTTGTGGATTAGTAAGAAACAATATATAGTCATTAACTCATCCATAGAGTCAAATTATCATGGCACATGAGTATCTCTATGTGAATCAATTTGGTTATGTCACATTTTGTATCACATAGACATTCATAAAGATTAGTCACCAATCCGTTTTTGCAACAATCATTTTATGTTGAAGTTTGTCAAAAATATAGTATTTCATGAACTAAAAAAACACATTGATGTCTAATTCCATTACATTCAATTAAAATTCTTAAACCATGGCATTCAGCTCTAGTACTACCTAACAGATTTATAGATAGTAGATATACTCACCAAGTCACTTGGCAAAGTGAAATCTAATCTATTTTTGGGGTATATTTGTAAAAATAATGTAATATAGGGGGAATGTTACCATATCATTTAATTATTACATTTTTATCTATTAGTTATTAGTTTAGATCAATTGTTAGGTAGTTTGGTAATATTTTATGGTTATGGATAGTTACATCCTAACTAATTTTGTATTGTATAAATTCTCCTTCGGTGTCAATGAATAGCATTGAATCATTAATTGCTATTCATCTTACATTGATTTTTACTCTATGAAATTATATTAATTTTTTTGTTTGGTATATTCTTTCCATATCTTAAAATTCTCTAGACTTGATTAAATGTATCCATTTTATATCATATTTTTCCCCGTCAAGTATATGTGTTGTTGTAGTGAAACCTTGCATGTCATTTCCTTCCTTTATGAATATAAATTATCATCCTTTATATACCAAAAAATATTTACTCCCTCCACACTTACTATATTTTAACCTTTACCACCTTTCCATAACTACCATCTTATCAATCAAATTCACAGAAAATAAATCTGAATATAATTGTCATGAACCCATGTTAATTGTACACACTAACCTCTTGCAAATTTGTGACCCTAAAATTGTGAATGTTGATATAGATAAATTATAAAAAATAATCTTAAGTGGGAATAAAACTTAGAAATTTTAATTAATACATGAAACTAGACATGAAAATGTAGCTAGTTTTCCCATGTTAGTACAATGTCTAATTTGTTACTTATATTTTAAATATTTTATACTCCAATTACTAAAAATGTTGTATCACTAGAAAATCTAATCATTGCACAAATAGATAGTGTTTCCAATAGAATAATTTTAAGGCTTCCCATCCATGATGAATATCTATAAATGATGAAATGAATTGGTCAAAATATTTTGATGAACATAATACTATTGTCTCGAGATGATTTTTCAAACTGGGATACATATAAAAAGAAAGGGAAAATAAAAAATACCTAAAATTTTATATATGACCAATTTTACTGAATTTATATAAGATATCTCAAATATTTTTAACTAGGTAATTTGCTATGAAGACATCAAACAATTTAATCACTAGATTTATATGTTTATTAATATCACTAACAATGTGAGAACCACATTGAGTGTGAAGAGATTGTCAATAATAATTTTCATGATCAACTCATCTAGTTGGATAAAATACAATGTTTGTCCAAGAATTAATATTTTTTTAATTCAAGTGTAGCCATGAAATCATGGCATGAGTTGACTTCCAAAGGATTATTTAATAATACAACTCAAATTTATGATTTCTATAAACATATCACTTATGAGAACAATAGAAAGCATTTCATAAGGGTTACTGATGACTTCATGATGTTGATAGTTCACACATTCGATGGTAACATGGCCATGAGAATATCAATATAAGTTTCATATTTGGTAAATAAATTGGGTAAATAATTAATCCAATTTCATACACACAATTATCTTAAAGTTAGGGGATTTGAGGGAGCTCCTTTCATGTTTCCAATATATCTAAATGATAATATGATTTTTATTGAGTTATGTTGATAGTTGGGAATGGTACATAATTTGTTTAGAGATATAAAAATAAAATGGATGCAATTCCTAATTATCCATAGCTATTATATTTGTAGGTTATTTATGGATACTCAGAGTATTGAAAATAATCTTCTAACTTGATAATGTATATTTATACAAAAAAAATTGCTTTTGAAAACAAATATTATGTAAAAAATGATCTAAAACTTTTGTATGAATATTGTCATTAGGCCTAATATGAGTATTTCAAAGATAATTTTAAATTTAGGAAGAGATATTATATGAAAATGACTTAGGAATAAATGAACTCTTTTATACTAGAATGGGTTACACAAGGGATGGTTGATGATGGAAATAATATGATTTATCCAAGCTTCCAATAAACCATTAATTTTATATCTTTGCCTTTTATTAATCGGCCATTAAAGGAGATAAATGATTTGAGGGAATTTACCATATTTGTTATAAAGAGATCATAGGATTGTTTCAACAATAAAACTATAGAATAAATAGTTGAGAACCCCTTTCAAAAAGGTTAAACTTCTAATAAGTATATTCCAAATATCCCATTTGTAAAAAATCAACCATGTATTAAGTGATATTAAAAAATCACTAAGAATAACAATCAATAAAAAGGTGATGATGACGAGCCTTCAAATAAGAAATGGATAAAGATAAATTTTTATGGTGATGATTAGCCAAAAAAATTTGAAAAATAATAAACCTAACCCTTATGTACCATAAATTAATACTAAAACCACTACTCAAGATGTTGATTCAATATGTTTTTATAATAATGCCTTATTATAACAAATATCTAGTCCAATTCTTTCAACATAATTTCAAATCTTAAGAGGTTATTAAACACATGTTTTAACTCTTCTAATTCCCCTTATCAAGCACATTATCCACCTAATTATACACACCTTATCCATATTCACCTCCAGAATAAGTTAATTTTTCTAAATATTTAGTTTCCACTAAGGATCATAAGGTTTTGACTCAAGTCACACTCATTAATATTCCCATTTCTACTTTTTATTTTACCCCTAGTTAAAAAATTACCCTTTACTTGAGAGACTCATCTTCACCCTAGTTTAAAGAAATGGTGATGAGGAAAATAAAATTAATCACGGGTGTCACACCAAGTTTTGATTTTTTTTCAAGTTATTTAAATCTCCCACACCATATAAGGTTGATTTTCCTAGATCTAGACATGTCTTAGTGTCCAAACCAATAAAATATAAGAATGAATATGATATGATTCTGTATAACTATGATATGAAACATGTTGATCTTGGTAAGTCAAAACCCAAAGGACAAATTAATTTATATTAATTTTTTTTTATATCATAAAAATAATGAAAGAGAGTAAACAAACTCAAGATAAGCTTGAGGAATATGTTAAAACCATAGCTACCATTCTTTTTAAATTCATTTATTTGACATATGAAAATAAAATTATAGATAAGGAGGCTATTAAAAATATTATAAAATAGAAGATCTATGGAAAGACAACTAAAATTTATGTTGATGAAATTCTGATAGATAGTGTCAAGTTTATTAATGAGAATCAAGGACTGTATTGTGTTGGTTCCCAATTGTACACTTCTAGAATTTAGCCTTGCATATTTGAAGAGATGGAAAACAAAGATGATAAATATTAATTATGTCATTATATCTCATAAAGGGTTTAACATCTGGATGGACTGAACACAAAAAATGACTCGAAGACACTGACAAAGGGTATGGTTAGTTCCCTTCAAATTTTTGATCTTTCTGAAACAAGGTTAGTAGAGCTACAGGGTAGTTTGGTCACAAGAAGGGATACATTATTTTAATCTTTAGGTAAGTATTTACACACATATATATCTAATCAAAACATAACCAAAATTATAGAATCCACTCAGGAAGAGTTGTTCACATATACTAAGCAAATGATTTTAAATAAAATACAAGCTACTAAATATAGATAGAATGTGATTTCAATCTTTATTTATATATAAACTATTGAAAACTAATGGCTAAATGTAAAACTACAATGCTAATCTTCAAAGATTAATCATAGACACATTTTATATCTATAATGTTGATTCACATGTAAGAAAGTAACACTTAAAATCTTGAACATCATGTGTTACTTGTAGGGGTAAGATAGGTAGGATGAGTTAGGTATATTTAAAAGAGTTGTGGTGTATTTCAACACTAGTAATTCCTTAAACTACAATTCTATCACTCATTCCAAGATGTAAAATACTGAGAAAAAATATAAAGAAAACTATTAGGAATGATTTGCATTCATTGATACCAGTTCGATGCAAGCATTTAAATGATCCTTGAAATCTCTAAAGCATATAATACAAGTAAAATATCAAGAAAATTATACTATAGTCTCCATAAATCCAAGATATACATAAAATGTTACTGATAAAACATTCCAAAATCATAATGTAAAAAGGAATATATAATCAAAGTTCATGCCAAGATAACTACCATTAAGAAGCATAAGACATGAAACCCAATCAACAATGCATGAAGAATATATTATTGCACTTAGTTGACAAGAAAGGGTATAAATCATAGATAATTTCCACTAACTTGAAATTAAATCAACATTCATCTAGTTTCATAATACTAACATGGTGAAAGCATAGTGGATTTGATTTGAAATGAGGGATACATATACATAAATGCTCTTAGATTTTGCTAATGACTGTACAAAAGAATCACCTTAGCAAAAATTAATAAATAAACATAAACAATTATTAAATAATAAATATCCCCCCCATAAAGAAGACACATGCTATTTACTTATGAAAAATTCTTTTACCCTGAATATTCCTAAAAGATGCTCCATCTATAAGATGTATTTACATATGGTTGGAGACTCTCGTTCTTTGCAAGGTAATGATTATGGTAATTAAATTATCCATGTGATGATGATATTTCATCTACCCAAATATATTTTTTTTGCATTTGAGATTAGAGGAGAATATTCTTCCTAAGTATATATAAACTTTGTCTTTATGTGCAACAATTTTATCCCTTTTCAACAAATCATTTTCCCACCCAACTGAGACTGATGTGCTAGATGATGATTTGTTTACCACTTTACATTCAAATAATAAGGAATGAAATAATGGAGGGAAGAATAAATAATATAAAAGTGATCATCAATGTTCTAGCAAAAATAAATTCTAATTTCAGAGATTGTGATGCATTCAATCTAGGGTCATAATGTGTGTGATATAATTTCAGAGATTGTGATGCATTCAATCTAGGGTCATAATGTGTGTGATATATAGAATGAAAATCATCAAGTCTTACCACTCTAGAACCACCAACACATTTTATTACATTATATACAGTCATTTTTGAATGCATGCATTTAGGATGCCTTACTCTTAATGTACATCAAAGAATGACTTTATATCTCTTGCCATTCCTCAAATTCCTTGTCAGTCATGTTGTAATTGGAGACACCTCAATGCTAATCTCAAACCTCATAAAATTATCTTATTTTTTCCTCTATTATAACTTATTTTCATTATCAATCCTATCTTTGGTTATTACCTTTGAATTTCATGTAGTCTTATCGCATCGAACACAAAAATTTCAATCATGTTTTTTTGAAACAAATAAAATTTCAATCCTTATAGAGACCTGCTAAAATGTACATCAAATGTCACTTATTCTAGATAGATCGTAAAGTATCCTTTGCTCATTTTGAATAGGCTATTGTTCATCCTCATGAGATATTAATTCAAGGTGGAGGTGAATGAGAACAACACTTAGATCTTATTTACCTTTTTTTACTTTTAAAGTGACCATTGATGAATACACATGGCCCATTCTACCTCCTATGGGTTTTTGGACCTCACGTGTACTTTTATACCCTATGAATTTTTGGGCCTCACCTATAATTTTTCACTTGATGCAAAATTTCAAAGCTTCCCCACATGTCCACATTTATTTTCTAAGTCAACTTCCATTTGAAAGTTTACTTTTAATTATACTATAAACTTCCAAATATGTTCTTCCATCACTGCTAACATTATATATATTTTCATCTTCAACACATCAACTTCATTTTTCTTATTTGAAGGTCTAAACTCTAAAATTCCATCATCTCTCTCCACCACAATAGTTTTTATTTTGTTTGATGAAAGCATATGTTCCTCCTCTAATTTCAAACTCACATTTATCATATTTTCATGCCATGTATTGTGAAAGATAGGGTGATCCAATGGAAGTTGAAAAAAATAACCAAAAGATTTGTATTTCATGTCATATTAGTGCACATCATATTCATTTTTAATGTGAAGATGAAGTACTTAATGACTCATTTAAAACTAAGGAATAAGATTGCAACAATATTTGTGTAGGCCCTTTTGTTTTGAAATGTGTTTGTACTAAAAATAACCCCTTTATCCTTAGAAAATACGTGGTCATTGTACTAGCTCCTTAAATATTTCACAAATTTTCAGCATTTCACATAGTTCTAAGTATGCATGTGGATTCCACACAAATGCTCTACTCCTACAACTAGACCATAAAAGTGGTCATTCACTCAACATGAACTCCTTAAACCATTAATATTACATATTATTTGTGTGTATATTTCATGAAACTAATGTTATTAATGATTAGACACATTGGGATCAATACATGGGTTGTGGTAACTTGGAAGAGATCATGTCATCTTATGCCCATGTCAGGTGGAATTGTACTTGTGTTGCCTATAATGGCTAGGTTCAAGAGAGCATAAATCATTAAAATTTATTGATGCATTATATAAATGATAGGTATTTTGACATGTGTGATTTTTCTCTCTACAGTGGTGAGGAGCTTTGTGCCCTATAAAATCCCTACATAGGTTGATGTTGTCTCCTTCTTGAACACAATTAGTACATCTTTATGTACAACTGTATGTAACCTTGCAAGAATGGTCATGATTATGACATTTTTAGGAACACATCTCCAAAATTAATCATAAAATTTATAACTAGAAATGTAGAGACCTTGTTTTACTTGTTAAAGCACTACATTGGCCTTTAACTACAACTTTTACACCCCTATGGGTTTTTAGGCCTCAGTTTTACTTTTTAACTTGATGCAAAAGTGCAAAGTTTCCCTGCAATTTAGAACTTGATCTTCCTTTGAAAATTTTCATTGCAATTACACTACGAACCCTGTATGAACTTTGACATAAGACTTTAGCATATGTCTCCTTGGATTTGGAATTTTATTTACACTTTGAAAAATTATGCATGTAAACGTGTTTATAAAATTAACACCCTTTGAAAATATTCCCTTATCAATCATGCCTTAGACATTCATATGAATTTTACCTAAGACATTATTGTAGACTTAAAATACTTGAGGCTTAATTTTAATGGCACATGGTATGGGATTCATATTTCCATTTACATTTCTCAAATTCACACAAGCAGCTACGATGTAACATTGCAATCTCCTCCCAAAGCCTTGTAACTCTATTCTTTACAACAAAAAATTTAGACTTAGTATTTGTAATACTTAGTCATTTTTACTCTTCATAATTTGATTCCACCATGGACCTTGCAATTAAAGCATGGTAAAAAACATGAAAGCATTAAGTATTAGTGAAACAAAATTTTACTGGGTTTACAAAACACATTTGTAAAGGTGGGATTTTTTTTGGATGAACATTTCTTATAGAATTCATTAAGAGGGAAATAGTTAAACATTCAAACACTCATTTTTTTTGTAAATGGTACAAATTGATTAGATATGACTAGGGCACTAACACTTGATCTCACTTGGGGATGTACACCCCTTGAAAGTATATGAAGAATCCAAAAAAATAAGACTAGATGCCTATTCCATGTGCCATAAAGTTAGAATTTTGGTAATTTCTTAACAAACAACTTTAGAATCTCAATGAAATAAGGGTGGACCAATGAAAATATATCAAAAGGATCTAATAATAAACACACAACAAAAAGCAACATAATTATACAAAATAATCCCAATGTAGAAGGGCAACAAAATAATGATATTATACACTATAAATTACTTTAAACAAACATGGACTAATTCAATGAAGTGTTTCACATGTATACCATTAGTAGGCAGTTCTAATATCTTACCATCCAAACATCTTAAGAAGAAAGTATGTTTCCCCAATTATGTAGTCAATAGAATAAGGGCCTATACAAAAGGCATCTAATTTGCCATGTTTTACTTTCTCCTCATGTCTCTAATCTCAAATTAAAACCATATTTTAAAATTTATTAGAATGTCCTTTTTATTAAATATTCTTTCAAATCTTTCCTTGAGCTTTATGTGTCTTTGATGAGCTTGTCTTCTAATTTAATCAAGCTTAATAATCTAGTTCATTATGATTTCATAGTGGTTAATTTCATCACCTCCTTATAGCTATTGCATGAACTAATATGCTGGTAACTATAGATTCATAGGTAAAATAACTTGAGATCCATAAACAAGCATAAGATGGCTCTTAAATGTAGCTCTCTTAGGTGTGATCCTATCAGCCCATAAAATAAATTTTGTCTATTCATTATAATTCTTATTGTTAATTTCCAAAGTATTGATAATGATTTTTAGTAAGTTCACATTACTATAACTTGCTTTCCTATTCCCCCAAGGTTTGTAATTGGAAGCACAGTATAATGTGATCCCATATTCTTCACAAAATGACATCAAAGGTTTATCTCAAAAACTCATGGCACTATCAATAATTATCTTGACATGCACACTAAATCAACAAATAATGTGATTCAATAGAAAATCCATTATCACTTGATGTGTGGCCTTCTTTTTATGGACCACTTCATCCTATTTTGTGAAGAAGTTAGTTTTAACCTATATCCACCTATTGCCAGTGATTGATGATCACTAATCTCCACAACAAAATCCATCCCCATTGTCTAAGTGGGTATTAAATCAATAAAGGTTGCAAAAGTAGAGAGCCAAAAGCTTTTAACCTTCTTTCAAAGCATTAATATTTCTCACATTTTTCTAGTTTATTAGCGACATCCTTGAATAGTGATTACCACCAATAATCATCTCTTAGAATCTTATGAATTATAACTTTAGGTGAAAAGTGACCACCACATACCCCACTATGAAAGCCATCAATTAAATCATTAGCTTCTTAATCTACCATGCATCTTAAGAGAATCCCATCTAGATTCTTTCACACTAGTCCATTTTCATTCAAGAGATACTTATGGGATATAAGATTAAGAGTCTTCATTTGATTCTTATCCAAGTTAGGGAGACAATTCAAACTTTGTAAGTAATGAACAATGTTCTTATACCACAGAGACATGTTAATTTTAATCAAATAATCATCACTATTAAAAAAAAGTAGTATTTACCTCCACAACTTGCAAATTTGTCTCAGTCATGAGCTTTCCTAAATCCATCCCCCTCTCTAACTTGGTAGATTGGATTTCCATGTCAAAATCTTGTACCTTGTTTACCCACCTGCACCTCTTACTTGATACTTCAATTCAATTCAAGATGTCTTTGACCATTATATGTCAGACATATGCAACAATCTTTGAACTCATAATATAATATCTGAACATTTCAATAGCTTTTAATAAGGTGAAGGCTTGCTTTTCCATGATAGTACAGTTTAGTTCAAATCCATACATAACTTTACTAACAAAATATATGGGTTATTCATCACCATCAATATTCTTTCATAATAGAACAACTATAGTATTCCCTAGCGCAAAAATTTATATTTGAAACTCCCTAGTATAATCAAGATTGGCCAAGACAAGGGTAGACTTAAAGGATATTTTGATATCATGAAAATATTGTATGGTCTTCTCCTTCTACTTGATGGTTTGGTCCTTTTTTAACATGCAAGTAATAGGAAGAGTGATATCTACAAAGTTAGACACAAACATTTTAATCAAGTTAATTTACCCAAAGAAGAAATAAATTCCCATTTTGGATTATTGGATAGGCACTTTGTTAATGGATTCCACTCTCTCTAGATCAATCATATAACCATACTTAGACACTATTTATCCTAGTAACTTAGCCTTTTGTACTCTAAAGTGACATATATTTGGACTAATGGAAATACCAAATTCTTTGCATCTATGGAACACATTTTCTAGATGATCCAAATGTTCTTTTATATTTATGGATTATAATATAATATCATCCTGATACATAATAATAAACTAGTTAATTACCCCTACAAAAGTGACATACTTAGCTCTCTAAAACATTGCACTAACATTCATTAACCCAAAAGGCATTCTCATATAGACATAAGGGCCCTAAGGAATTATAAATTCAATTTTGGGTCTCTAAAATTATTTTACCACAACTTGGTTTTATCCTAAGAAACCATATAATGTGGACAACATCTCTGATCATATAACATTGTACAACATGTTATCCATATTAGATATGTTTTAATTATCCTTTAGAGAAGCTTTATTCAAAATTTTAAAATCCACACACAAGTGGATGTCACCATTCTTATTTCTTGTAGGGACTATGTTTTCCACCCATAATGAATACCTAATTGGTTGAGTAATCCCACAATCCCTTAATTTATTTGATTTTTCCTACATTTTGGTGACCAATATGGGGTTTATAGGTTTTTGTTTTTGCATGAAATGTTTTTTTTCAGGGTTTAATGGGATAACATGTTTAAATAGATCCTTTGTATGGGCTTCAAATTCACAATAACACCAAGCCATGAAATCCTTATACTTATTTAATAATTCTATGTAGGTTTTTTTCCTTTCTACACTCAAGTGAGTACCAAGCTTGAACTTTTAATTTGATCATCATAATCAAAAACCTATGAATGATGAATTTTGTTTGGGACTAAAGGCCTGAAAAGTACCTCCACTTGATATTGATAGTGATCTTCATATTATCTCTTTCAAACTGAGCACCCAACCTTGCAATTTTTTCATCTTCCTCATTGAAATTTCAATCATGATGACAAGTATTGAAAGTTTCAAAAAATTCCTTCAAATCCCATACAACATTTCTATATTGTTTTAACCTTATATTTTTGGTGGCATAAGCATTTCAGACATAATTAACCACTAAATATAAATCACCATTTATAATCACACTTAAAACTCTATGTTCTTATGCTATTCTTAAATGTTTTTAGTGCATTCAAAAGACAACATGAAAGAAAAATTAAAATATTTTTTTATTGGAGGAATACAAGACAATTCCGTCTCCATTTCCAAGATTAGGGCAAGACCCATCAAAACACATTATCCAAACATCATCACTTTATTTTTTAGATCCAACATCAAGAATATCAGACCATTCAACAAAATTTATTCTTCCAACAAAATTTCCCAGCTCCACATAAGTTTATAGAACCTCATTTAGAAAATTTCTTAGATCTTAAAGAACATGTAGAATTCTAGGCTCTCTATGAAGTTTAAGCATTTTACCCTTAAAAATAATGGTGGCATAAGATAGGTCCATCTAAACACTACAACCCATGTTGGGATCCCATTTTATTGACAACATCCCCCACATGGAAGGATAATCTGCAACTACCACATCCATGTTTAAAAAAATACCTACATAAACCACCAATTGCAATACCAATCCTTTATCCAGTCCAATAACTAATACTTCTCTTGATTCCATGCCATATTACTTACCAGAATAAAATGTTATTATTACTCCAATATCATTAAGGACATTAAAGGGCATCATATTGTAAGAGGCTCTTGGCTCAAACATACAATTGTGAACAACTAAACCATTTATTAATAGGTTAGTGTAAAAATTTTGAACATCTAGTTAAATTTATATCAATGCAATTCCCAAATTAACCTCTAGATATGGTTTAATGACCTCATGTGACTATTCATTATCATCTAGGGGTGTTGGGGGTTAATTAATCTCATTGGTAATTGTATTCTCCTTAAACTCTAAATACTCAAATGCCATCCTTTTATGTTATGGTATTATTAGTAGCTCAACAAATGGGATATTGATTTTTAATTGACTCGATACATGGGCCATATCACATACATTATACTAAGGAAGGGGAGTATTTATAGGAGGGTTGATAACATTTTTAGTAGGATTACATTCATATAAAGTTAGAGGGAGAATAGGATGGGATGAACTAGCATTCCTAAAAACATTTTTCAAGGGTGAATTTCTTATTACATTATTACACCCTTATGAATAATAGATAAGAAAGGTTATATATTCTCTGCTAGAGTACCTATCTATTTGATAGTTTGGGAAGCAAGTGTTAGTTTGGAATGATTAGGGACTTATTTGGTTTTCTTAAATTTTTTTTTATCCCCTACCCTTAGATCTGTAGGGTTAATGTCTTGTGGTGAAGCACCTTGTTGCTTGATCTGTAGATTATATTTTTTCTATTGGGAAATTAAGGCATTAATTAATAGTTGCCTATCCTCAATTGAAGAAGTTCCCCCACTGTAATTTTTAATCATCATAGATCTAAAAAACTCAAAGTCATGACTGACTGACTCATATAATTGTGTGATTTTTATACCACAAACAAATTCAAGAGTTGGGACATGTAATGCTTTCACTACACCCTAAAATTTATAACCAATAGTAGCATTCAATAATTTTATGGAGGTAGACACTTCACTTTTAAATATTTGACAAACATCATAATCTCATCACTTTGAGATGCAAACTCTTGTCCCTCTACATCTTCATCATCTTTTTTAGTGGTATCACAAGGAGGATGTGGCAAGAAACATTTATCACACCAATAAATATCAAAATAATAATATACAACCTTAATCTTAGCATTTAAAAGATCAATAACCTCCTTCCCAACTTCTCTATTTTGATTTCTATCATTTCTCTCATCTCGAGTAGGTTTCTTCCATCTATCATTATCTTTTTTGTGTAAGGAGGATCTCTCTTGTTCTTGATTTTGGTTTTGATCTCTCTCTTGACTAAAGCATCATTGATAAATACCCTTCTCAGCTCTAGCTAGCTTGTATGACATCTCTTTAACAATTCTATCCAATGTTTTCATAGTTTCCTCAAGGTTGGAAGTCTTATTAGACTAAGACTTCTCAAGATTGGTCAACTTTACATCATCCCTTTTGTTTAGAGGCGTCCCCATAGACTTTATATTATTTTCAATCTAAATGGTGATTTTGAATTCTAACATTAGATTTATGGGGGCCTTATCTATAAATTAATATGCTACCTTCTTATCAAATGCATCACAATATTTAATTAAATAATTAGTATAACTTGGCCTAATATTATTAGGAAATCTTATCATAATCTTATTAAACCTTGTATTAAAGTTTTGGACACATTTATTTGTGTTCTTATTTATGTTTTCAAATTCTTCTACAAGAAACTGTGGATTGAATCTATCACCATATTATATCTTAATAACATTCTTCATTTCTTCCCATGAATCTATGAATCCATAGGGAAGAGAATTGAGCCATTTAGAAGCATCTTCTTCTAGTATGTGCATAAAAAGTTTAATATAGATATCCCCATGTTCAACGTCATAGTCTTCAATTATAATGTGATAAGTCCTCAAAAGTTATTCTCTAGTCACTACATTATTCCCCTTAAACTTAGGGATATGATTCTTTACATCATTTAGAACTTCATTAGGGTAACCCTCGATTTCATTAAATTTAATTGGTCTAAATATGATAATTTTGAATGTTGGACATTCATTTTATTCTCCATCTCTATGCCTCATGATTGGTTCTATGGTGGGTTCAAAATTAGATGACAAAGGGTTATGAGGGGGTGAGTGAGGTTGACTAGGGGTACCAAAATGAGGAGTTGATTATGCTTGCTAAGAAGGTGTTAGGTAATGAACATGACTATAAGACTCTAGGCTATCAAGAAAATTGTGATAATCTTTAACCAAATGAATTTAAATGAAAATGAGTTCAAGTTTAACAAAACTATGGTGATCTAGATAATCATTTCTTCAGGACCTTTGTCCTTTAATTTTCATCTAAAGTTATTTCCTTCTTCTATGATGGACACTTAAATTATAGACAAGCTTGTTTCATGAATCACCTCTAAATGAGGATCTTATTCCATCCAATTTTACAAACAAGAGAACACTCAAAACATAATCAATTAAAGTGGAAATTAATCTTTAAAAAATTAGATAAAACATTAGAGTCACCAATACAATAAATCTTATAGGTTAGAACATATCACAAACATAAATTGATACACTTTGAAATTACACTTTTCTTTTAATTAGTGATGAGATATAAAAAAAAATACACTAAAAAATTTAGATTCATGTTCAAAATATAAAATAAGTGAAAAAATTTAGAGAGAGAACGTGAAAAAATATATTTCTCTACAAGTGGTTTTGACAACATAAGTTGCAAGGATCTTGTCATTGACAATAGTTCTAGTTGGGTATTGCATCCCAATTTTACACCTCTAGAATTCAACCATGCATATTTGAAAAGATTGAAAAACAAATATTATAAACCTAAATTATGTTATTATAGCTAGGGAAGGGCTTAACATCTGAATGGACTAAATACATATAATGACATGAAAGCACTAACAAAGGGTATTGTTAGTTCCTTTCTTCTTATGGATCTATTTGAACCAAGGTGAGAGGAACTAAAGGGTAGTTTGGTCACAAGGAGGGATAATTTAGTTTAATCTCCATGTAATTATTAGCATACATACAAATGTGATCAAATCATAACCAAATTTTCACAATCCACTCAGGAAGATTTGTCACATAGACCGAGCAAATACTTTCAAATCAAATACAAGCTACTAAAAACATATAGAATGTGTTTGTAATATTCATTTTTACATAAAATATTGACAACTAAGGGATAAATAGAAAATAAAAATGCTAATATTTAAATATCAATCATACACACATTTTATATGTACAATACTTATGCATCTATCGGGAAATAACACTTAAAATCTTCAACAATATGTGTTAATTGAAGGGGTAGTACAGGTAGGATGAGTTAGGAATATTTAAAAGATTTGTGGTGGATTTAAACACTTTTAATTGCTTAAATTTACATGATATCATTCATTCCAAGATGTAAAATATTGAGAAACATGACAAATAAAACTATCAAGAATGATTTGCATTCATTAATACTAATTCAATGCAAGCATTCAAATAATCCTTGATATATCAAAAGCATATATTTCAAGTAAATTCTCAAGCACATTTTCCTATCAACTCCATAAATCCAATATATCCTTAAAATATTATCAACAAAACATTCCCTAATCATTATGTAAGAAGTAATTTATAATCAAAATTCATGCCTATAATGACTACTATTAAGAGACATAATAAAAAATGCATGAAGAGTGTGTTATTGCACTTCATTGACAAGAAAGGCTATAAATCATAGGTAATATACACTAACTTGAATTCAAAACAAGATACAACTAGGTTCGTAATACTAACATGGTGAAGGCATAGTGGATTTGCTCTAAAACAAGGGAGACATATACAAAAATGGTCTCAAATTTTGCTAATGATTGTAAAAATCAATAACCTTAGAAAAATAAAAATAAATACACAACAAGAGTTCCTAAAAACTAAACACCCCATAAATAGGACACATCTTATTTACTTATGAAAAATATTCTCACCCATAATATATATGAAAGATGGTCAATCTAGAAGAAGTCATTACATATGCTAGGAGAATTTCATGCTCTACAAGGTAATCAATTTCGTAATTTGGTTATCTATGTGATGATGATATTTTATCTACCCAATTGTAAGTTTTTTGCATTTGAGATAGGAATAGAATATTCTTTATCAGTGAAAATAGACTTTGTCTTTATGTGAAACATTTTTATCCATTTTTTTAATTAATCATTTACCCACCCAAACTAAGAATGTCGTGCCCACTGATGATCCAATTACCACTTTCCCTTCAAAGAATAAATAATGAAAGAATGGAAGGAATAAAAAAGAATAAAAAATTAATCCTTAATAATCTAACAATAAAAAATGTTAGTTATATATACTATGATGCATTCAATCTAGGGTCATAATAAGTGTGATATCTAGAATGTAAATCATCAAGTCTTACCACCCTAGAGACACCAACACATTTTGTTATGTTCTGGACAACCATTTTTAAATGCATGCCTCAAATATGGTTACCTTCTTATTAATTCACATAAAATAATGCCTTTATATACCTTGTCATTCCTCAACTCCCTTGTGAGCTAAGTTTTAATTGGGAACCCTTGAACCATAGTCTTAGACCTTATAAAACTCTCATCTTTTTATTTCTCTAAAAACTTGCTTGTATTGTCAATCTTATATTTGGTTATTCCCTATGAAGTTAATCCTATCTTAATGCATCTAGCACCCAAATTCAAAGCATGTTTGTTTGGAAGAAATAAATTTTTAGTCCTTGCAAAGACCTACAAATATGTACCTTGAGTGTCACTTATTGTAGATGGATCATACAATCTCCTTTGCTTATTTCACACAAGATATTATTAATCCTTGAGAGATTTGAATGCAAGGTGGAGGAAAATGTGAACAACACTTATTTATTATTTTCCTTTTTATCGTTTAAGGTTGTCTCTACTAATGACATATGGCCTATTCTAACTCCTTCAGGTTTTCAGACTCACATGCACTTTTATACCCTGTAGGTTTGTAGGCCTCACTTGCACTTTTACACTTGATGAAAAAGTGTAAATCTTCCCCACATCTTCACATTTATTTTTTAAGTAAACTTCAATTTGAAATGTTTCTTTTAATTATACTGTAGACTTCCAAACTTCTTCCATCATTACTAACATTAAACAAAATTTTGTGTTTTTTACATCATCTTCATTTTCCTTATTGAAAGTCTAAACTCTATAATTTGATCACTTATCTCCACCAAATAATCTTTACTTTTGTCTCCTAAAGGCATATGTTCCTCCTCTTATTTGAAACTCGCATTTCTCATATTTCTATGCATTATATCACGAAAGTCAATGTGATCCAATGGAGGTGAACAAAATTAACAACAAGCTTCACGTTTCATTTCCTTCTTGTGAAAAACATATTCAATTTTAGTGTGAAGATGAGGACCTTGTTGACATATTTGAAATTGAGTAATAGGAATGCAACAATGTTTGGATAATCTATTTTTTTAATGAAATGTGTTTGTAATGAAAAGAACCCTTGTATCCATATTAAATACATGGCCATCTCACTAGTTATGTAAATATTTCATTAATTCCATACATTTCACATAGTTTTGGGTAGGTGTGGAGATTCCACATAATTACTCTACCCTAACAACCAGATCATAGAAGTGGTCATTGATTCCACATGACCTCTTGTAAACATATATAGTATATCTTATATGGTAGTATCTTTCATGACACTAATGTTTTTTATGATTAAGCTTAGTGGGCTCAATACATGGGTTATGGGAAATTGGAAGAGAAGATGTCATCTTACACCCATATCATGTAGAATTATAATTATGATACCCAAAATGGATAGGTTCAAGAGAGCATAACTCATTACATTTTTTTGGTG